>JBBPBX010054388.1:0-23488 GCA_038048925.1 Garcialebias charrua | reverse complement strand
ATATATATATATTATAAAGGAGTGTGAACTTGACAGTATGCTCGGTCTTTTTTCACATTTTGCAGGTTTTATAGTTTCTCCCATTTAGTTTCATGAGTAAACATGTTAAATTTATAGCGCATATGTAGTTTGACACAATAGCTAAAGTCAAAGATGTTTCAGTGCTTGCAGCTTTGACTTTGGCCAACAGATCTTGTTCTACATTGACTAACAAACTCTTACGTTTTTTTGTTTTTAGCTACATGTACACTCTCTTTATTCTAGATCTTACCTTCAAGTTTCAGCTGCAAATCATGCTGAAAGCAAGGATGTTTTTGGTTTATCTTACTATTCTTTTGAGCTTCAGCTCTCAGCCTTGATGATAAGGTTTAGCCTAAAAGCTTGCATATGTTCTGTCTGAGCATGTTAATGTTTTAACTACTTCTGTCACTTTCCCTTACATCACCAAACTGCCTGAGTTAGTTTTCTCCTCGCCACATCCCTTCTCATTGGGAGCTGTTGCCCGCTGTCTCTGTTTTATTTCCACTTGCTTCCCTCCCCTTCATCTCTGATGTTTCCACATGAGTGATGTGTTGCATGTGTGTCTCTCGCAGACAAAGATGAATGCAGCAAGGACAACGGCGGCTGCCAGCACGAGTGCATCAACACAGTGGGCTCTTACGTTTGTCAGTGTCGCCATGGCTTTGTGCTGCATGAGAACAAACATGACTGTAAGGAAGGTGAGTTTCATGTACACTCGCATCCAAGACACACACACTGGCACAAAAAAAACCCAGAGTGGACTTGCATGGTAACACATCAATGCTAGCATGTGTCAGTCATAAAATCACATCTCATCCATCAACATCTAGATGACAAGGTAATGTTTTGTCATGAGGGAAGCATTTTTTTGAACAAATTTCTATACCAAAGATTACCACAGTCTTGGACCAACCACTTGGCCCCATCTCCTCCTTATTGCACTGGTCATCTAGCAGTCCAAATGGTCCTCCATGCACCTATGGACCAAACAAAGCATTTAGGAGTTGAATAATAATAGACTTGGCTTTCAGTGAAGAATCTTACTAGACCAAAAACAACTAGAAATTTGCATTTCCTGTGAAAATGCAAGTATGAATGCCTCTTGCTTATAAGAAAAGAGTTGAAAAGTAACTTAAAATAGCAGAAAGAAGCTTCAAATATCAGAAGGAAGCAGAGCGTGCACAACTGAGCCAAATTTAATGGACTGCCAGGCTGCTACCAATATAAACTGTTGATCTGACGATCTAATGTGTTTGGGTTTGCTCTCAGCTAGCACTATACCAAATTTCAGCTGAATAGCTGTAAAAATGCCTGAGTTATTGTATTTTTCCTTTTTAGCTAAGGTGGCCATATTGGATTTTTGATTTGGATTCAGTATGGGATAGAGAACGTTCTTAGCTATAACCTCACCAAATTTCAGCTCTGTATGTGTAACAATGGCTGAGTTAAATCCATTTAAAAAGCGCTGGTGGCCATCTTGGATTTTTGGTTTTTATACGGCATTAGATCGGAAACACTGTCATTTATCATCACACCAACTTTCAGCTCAATATGACTCAAATTGGCTGATTGATTTTTTGCTAAGACAGCCATTTTGGATTTTGGATTTTAAGTCTGAGTCTATTTGCTAAATTTAAGCTGAATAGCTCTAAAAATGGCAGAATCCTAGTTTTTCTGTATAACAGCTTAATAGTAGCTAAAGAAATTTAGAAAGAAGCTTAAATTTCCAAAAGAAAGTGAAGGGAGCTTCATTGTCCCCACTAAGGCGGGAATAGGCATAAAGTAGCACAATAAAGTTGAAATTATCTGAGAAAAGCTGAAATTTGCTAAACACAGATGAATAGTAGCTAAAACAGGCAGAGAAAAGCTTAAGTTACTAGAAGGAAGTCGGGGGCGCGTGTTTTTGCTGAATTAGGTTGAAAAAAGTTTAAATGATTGAAAAAATGTGGAATTAGCTGAAAAATATGAAATTAATATCAAAACAGCTAAATGCTAGCTGAAATAGCAGAAATATCTAAAACCTACAGAAATAAGCTGAAAGGAGAAAAACAATCATAAATTTGCATAAATAAGTTTGAAGAAGCACAACAATGTTGAAGTTAGCCAAACGAAGCTGAAAGGAGTACAAACAGCTGAAAAACAGTGGAAATTAGCTGAACTACAGTAGCTGAATTTTGTTTAAAATGTTGCACAAGGAAGCTGAAAGAACCTTAACCAGGTCTAAATGTGATAATAGTAGTACAAGGTTGTAAACAGATTAAAAGTTATGAAGGATGTAAAATTAGCTCCATTCATTTTCAATGAAAGCAAAAATGGCGGCTATCTCAAAAAGCTAAAGTTGCACCAATACCAAAGTTATAGCAGTCATGTCCTAGCTGAACGTTTTGATTTATGATTTGTTGAAATAGAACAAAAACTGCAGAAGTAGTTAGATGCCGAAAAACGTTGGAAGAAAAAGTGGATCTCAATAGTGTGATGCACTATTAGTTACAGTCTGCAACTAACAGTTGCAGAATGAAATGTTTGAGAAGATTCATATGTAGGTCAAAGTCCATTTACTAGCATACCGCTTGACTTTTATTTGAACTCAAAAGGTGTGCTGATAAAAAAAAATTGTTTTTTTAAACAAATAAATAAATAAACAATTCCACAACAAAATGAGGGAAAAAAAAATTAAAAGCCAGTTTGCCATCACTTCATGTCAGGTGCAACATCAAAATGCTCATAAATGCAACGGACATTGACACATATTTATTTATTCTTGTTGAGAAAGATAATGATACCAAAATGTATTAAATCATAATAAGGACCCTATTTGTTTTTTCCCTTAGTGCAATTTCCCCCCACTTTTATTATTTTGAACTCATTTTTAATGAAATTACCTACATGCGTTTCTCTTAAAATGTCCTTTGTCTGTTTTGATAATACTTTTTGACTGTTCGGGGTGCCGTCAAAACTTGCTGAAGAATTGCTCCTCCAGATCATAGACAATGTGTAAATACAGTATGGATCTGCTATAAACTTTGTGTATGGTGGTAAATGTTAGTTTCCAAAGAGGCAAACCTCTTTGCATCAGCTCTTTTTATTTGTGTCACCCCATGTCAAATAATGCAGAGGGGAGGTTGCAATGGGCAAAATATGTTCTCTGGGTCATTGTGAAAGTCATTTTACGTGTGTTAAACACTTTGATCGTTAAGAAAAACACCTATTTGTTAGATTACACACACGCATTAATACATTTTGTGAGTCAGTCCTTGTTTTTTGCATTACATCACAGGACCCTAAAGGATACAGTTGAGGTTATTGTGACAATAAACTACAAGTATTTTTAAGAAAAAAAAAATATATATATATATATTTTTTTTTTTGCAAGAGCGTGAATATCATACTCCTTCATATGAAGTGCACCATTAAAAAAAATTCTACTTGAACAGACAGCCATATACTTTTGCCCTTCCCTAAGAGTGTGGTTACAGTTAAGGGGGTATCTGACTTGGCAGCGACTCTCAAAGACTACCGGTAGTTGGTGACTTGAATTTTTTACAAGAAAAGGCAGGTTTTCTTTTTCACTCATCAAATTCTGAGTCTTTGAGACCAAGTAACCAGTGAGCTGTGTGGCTGCATTTTAGGCGAACCAGTTTTTGAAATCCACAGCCTTTTTTATCAGCATGGCTTGTCAGACCTTTATTCTGTCATGCACATTATTTTGTTGCTGATGTCCTCCCACATAAAACTCATCTTGAGCCACTTTGTGCCCACCTTGGCAGCACAAGGTGGGTACAAAGTGGCTCACCTTGTGATGTGCTTGTGGCATCATTCATGTGCATTTTTGGAAAGATAAGATTAGGAATTAGATCATCAGAGGTACAGCACATGTTGAACAATTGGGAGATAAAGTTAGAGACCAAACTGAGAAAATTTATTCCACAATTTTAGCATGTCTAAAGTTCAAGCAACGAGTATGTGGACCTCTGCGACTCATGCAAGGAAATCAAGAACCCCATAATTATTATTATTTTTTTATTATTGTGGACTCCCTTGCAAAGACCTACTAATCCTCAACAGTTCAGCCCAGTGAAATACTTAATTTAATTTGGTATGAACCCAAAAAATGCAGCATTAGAGCTAATGGTTGAGTGAGATGGTCAAATAGGATTCCGTCATAGTCACCATCCTGGTCTGGGGTCCTTTCTGGGTGGAATTAACAAGTTCTCTCCGTGCATGCGTGCGTTTTCTCCAGTATTCCAGTTTCCTCCCACAGACCAAAAACATGCATGCTAGACTGATTGGTAACTCTAAATTGTCCCTAGGTGTGAGTGAGAGAGTGAATGGTTGTTTGTCTCGTTTGTCTCTGCCCCTTTCATAAGTCAAACTCGCGCTATTCCCGCACAGACCAGTCCGGCTTTAACCCTCCTCTGGTCATTCATAAGACAACAGTTGAAGGCGGGCAGGTCCCGCTCACAGAAACCTGTTCATATATGAAGCCGGAGCGCGGGTCCAAAAGAGGCGTGGAGCTGAGCAGAACTGAACCGCGACGTATTTATTGTGGGACAGATGTCAGACGTGTAATAATAATAATAATAATAATGAATTCAATTTATAACGCACTTTTCATTAATGAAAATCTCAAAGTGCTACAAGGAGCAACAGAATTAAATGTCAATAAAACAAATAATAAAACAATTAAAATCAATAACAATATCAGCTAAGATCAAAAGTAGAATCATGAGGAGGTAGAGTATGCTTGGTCGAAAAGAAAGGTCTTCAAGTCGCTCTTAAAGTCAACCACAGACTGTGGGGCTCTTAGACAGTCAGGAAGAGAGTTCCACAGGCGGGGGGCAGCCACACTGAAAGCCCGGTCTCCCATGGTCCTTAATTTGGTTCTCGGAATGTGAAGGAGATTGCTGTTCTGTGACCGCAGCGAGCGGGTGGATGAGTATGGAATAAGAATATCCTTCAGATAATCTGGTGAAGTTCCGTGTAAGCATTGATGTGTAATGAGAGCAGTTTTGTACTGAATTCTGTAGGTGACAGGAAGCCAATGAAGGTTATGGAGAATGGGCGTAATATGTTCAAATTTACGAACTCTCAACAAGATCCTTGCTGCACTGTTTTGAATATATTGAAGTTTCTGAAGGTTTTTGCCAGGGATTCCAATAAACAGGGAGTTGCAGTAGTCGAGCCTGGAGGAGACAAAAGCATGGACGAGCTTCTCAGCATCGGAAAAAGTTAGGGATGGGCGAAGTCTGGAGATGTTTCGAAGATGGAAGAAGCAAGTTTTAAACAGATGCTTAATGTGATTTTCAAATGTAAGATTGGAGTCCATTTTTATTCCAAGATTAGTAACAGAGGTGGAGAGGGGGATGTCTTGTCCAGAAAAGGAAAGTGTTGTTATAGGAGATGTTTGTACCTGGTGAGGGGTGCCAATCAGTATGGCCTCAGTCTTGGAGCAGTTTAATTGAAGAAAGTTCTGATTCATCCATGCCCTAATTGCCTCCAGGCAGGCAGAGAGGGCAGTGAGTGAAGATGGAGATGACAAGGTGGAAGATGAGGATGCTCCAGTCCTGATGTAAAGCTGTGTATCGTCGGCATAACAGTGAAAAGAAATGTTGAACTGATTAATAATTTGACCTAAAGGCAGCATGTAAAGGGAAAACAGCAGGGGCCCCAGAACTGACCCCTGAGGGACACCACAGGAGACACCAACTGTCTGGGACGTGGCGTTGCCAAGACTAACACATTCCAGCCTATTGGAGAGGAAAGATTTGAACCAGTCCAGGACTGTGTCGCAGAGACCGACCTCCACATGAAGACGGTGGAGGAGGATACTATGGTCCACAGTGTCGAAGGCTGCAGTGAGGTCAAGGAGGACAAGGATGGAGGGAGAGCCAGTGTCAGCAGCCAAGAGGACATCATTGGTAACCCTCAGCAATGCAGTCTCTGTACTGTGAGCTGCCCTGAATCCAGACTGGAACTTCTCATACAGAGAGTGTTGTTGTAGGTGATCCTGCAGCTGAGCAGCAACAGCTTTTTCCAGCACTTTAGACAGAAAAGGGAGGTGTGAAATTGGGCGGTAATTAGAAAAAATGTTGGGATCCAAATTAGATTTTTTCAGAAGAGGCCTAATGATGGCGGTTTTTAGAGGCAGTGGAACATGACCAGATTGTAGAGACTGATTTATTATTTGAGTGATAAGTGGGCCTATTGCAGAATGATTGGTTTTTATGAGAGACGAGGGGACAAGTTGTTGTGTCGTGTAATTTTTAATATTTCCTCAGTAATAAATAAATGGACAGCTGGCTGCTGATCAGCGCGCGTACATACACACACACACACACACCTGGTGTGTAAACGTGTTGAAGACCCCAAATAGAACCTAATCAAACTCACACACACACAGCGCCGCTGAGAGAGAGAGGGGGGGAAAAAAGCGAAACTAGCTTATACAGTCGTTTCGTGTCATTTTTAATATTCCCTTGTTAATAAATCTGCCTGTTGACTGCAGTCGCACACTGATGTCACCTGTATTCTGAGCGCGGATCCGCGTCTTGCATTCAGAAGTGGCTCTGCCCGGCTCTGATCCGGGCCTGACACTATGAACTGTGGCGGCTCAGCGGCGGATCAAAGGCGAGTTAAATTAACTCGGCAATGCGCGTTCGTGTTTTTTATGAATGCTCGTTGGAGGCTTGAACACGCATCAGAGCCGGATTGAGCTGTTTTATGAAAGGGGCTTATATGTCCCTGTGTTGGACTGGAGACATGTCCTGGGTGTATTCCACCTCTTGCACAGTGATTACTGGACATTGACACTAGTGACCCCCGCGATCCAAAAAGGAAGAAGCTGGTAAAAGGTAATGGATGGATGATTTCTGGACATGGTCCTGTAAGGGAAAATTCCCAGTTTATATTAAAGGACTTTAGACTTGGTATAGTCCTGTATCAGATGGCACTGTGAACAAGGACTTTGCCTTAAGAGCTTGGAACACACTAAAGAACGTGAGAGGACTTGAGATTTGGTGTCACCGACTCGCCATTTGATCTGTATTGTTCTCAAATAAAGGGTTGTGGTTGCAGTGGTTGGGTTCATTTGTCTCAGAGATATTCTTATGAGCTCTGCATTTGAGACTTTACTTGGACTTGCATCAAAAATTCCCCACTTGACACACTCGTCTAAAAAGTTCACATTAAGTGGTTTAATTACAGCAAACATATTTGTTAAAGTTGTAACATTAAAAATCATAAAGTGGAAAAAATGTCTTTAAGTTTGTATGAAAAAGTACTAAAAGGACTTAAATATTATTTCAAACAGGCAAATAAAGCTGCAGCATTAGTTTATTGTAGTGTTTTTGTTTACAAAGCGCAGTGTATGTCTGCAACCTGGATTTTTAGTCTAACAGCGGACATATTTCTGTAAAAGCCTTTTGGACATCTCCCGACACATACAAACACAAAAGTGAAATATTAACCAGAGCTTTTTGAAGTTGAACTTTTGAACATGAACACAGACTTAAACACTACATCAGTACTCACGTGCACATCTCACTGAAGGCTCCCTGTGATGCTCATAAAAAGACTCGTGTTTCAAACATCTGGGAGCTTAAAAGCGTGCAAACTGCTGTCCTCCTGTGTGCATGTCTGTGTTTATATATTTCATGAGAGTAACCTGACCCAGTAACCTTGCAGTCATGCAAATCCATATTCCTATAAGGCTTTTGTGTGATAGTATAATTATAAAGTTCATCATTTATTTGGTTACATAAACAGGTAACTTGATAATATAACACTAAACATTTGCATTTGGCAACATATTGCTAGAACTGAATGCTTTTTGATTTAGATATGTTGTATTTATTTATTTATTTATAAAATTTGTTCATTTTTAAAATACAATACAAAACAATCCCATAAACGATAACATACAATATAGAAAAATGAAAAGGTAGCAGAAAGAAGAAAAATTCTTGTTATATCTGCCCCTTTTTTCAAACAAATAGTCCAATCAAAAATAATCTTCAGTAACAGAATAAAATGAATAACTCTTTCTAATTTTCTAACTCTAATACAACACACATTAAACTACTTCATTTTTTTTTTGACAATTCAGTTTTGATCATTTTCTTAAATGTACATATTGACTTGGCATTTTTTACTTCGTTCTCCAAACCATTCCATAATCCAATTCCCTGGATTGAGGTAGACCGGCCCTTCAAACTAGTTCTGTAGTTTGGTTTTACAAATATCTCTGTTCCCTAAGATTATAACAACTTTGTCTTTTAACTAAATGTATTTGGATATTTTTTCATTCAACCTTTATTTATACAGGCTAGCCTCGTTGAGCCACAGGGACTCATTTACAAGAGGGACCTGTCTCACTCACACCTAGGGTCAATTTAGAGTTACCAATCAGCCTAACATGCATGTTTTTGGTCTGTGGGAGGAAACCGGAGCACCCGGAGAAAACCCACGCATGCACGGAGAGAACATTCTAAGCCGTATACATAACTGATCAAATATTATAATCTACCAAATCATGGAACTTCAATAACTTCAGTTAATAAAATAATGTACTGGATGGATGACAATAATGTTTTCTAGTGATAATTCTTACAGCTCTTTTCTGTAATTAAAAAAAATAGGCTTTGTGATTGTTTTACACACTTTCCCCCAAACATCTATACAATAAATTAAGTGTGGAACAATGATTGTGTTATACAACAAATACAGAGCTTTATCGTTTAATAAGTCTCTGACTTTGTACAATACTCCAAAAGATTAAGCTATTTTTATTCTTACAGAATTTATGTGTTGTTTCCATGTCAGTTTGTCATCAATAATAACACCCAAAAGCTTCACCTCACCCTACAAATCTCAACACCCTCAATTTTAAATGGAACATCAACAGTTTTTTTTATTACTGAATATCATGTTTTATCATGTCAGTTTTATCTAGATATAATGATAATTTACTGAGTTTAAACCAAGTTTGTATTTTGACAAATTATGTCTTTATCAATTCCAACATTTGTTCTATATCTTCACCTAAACAAAAAAATGTATCATCTGCAAAAAGGACACATTTAAGGAGTCCTGACACATTTACCAAGTCATTCACATATAACATAAATAGATTTGGTCCAAGTACAGAGCCTTGAGGAACTCCACATGTGATTTGCAGAGGTCAGATTTTACACCATTAATCTGTACAAACTGTTTCCTGTCTTTCAAATAGCTAGATACCCACTGTAATGCTGGTCCTCTAATACCATATTTATTCAATTTTTCAAGGAGAATGGTGTGGTCAATAGTATTGAATGCTTTTTTAAAAATCAACAAAAATACTGACACAATATTGTTTTTGGTCGACAGCAGTAGTTATTTGTTCCATTAATTCCATGAGAGCCATTGATGTAGAGTTTTCTGCTCTAAACCCATACTGACTGGCCCTCACTGGCCCTCACCCCGATAGTCGCAAAATGCTTTAACTGGTCATGACCCACATCAAGACAACCGTCAGCATCAACGAGGACCCTCATTAGTATGCGTACCGCGAGAACCGATCAACAGAGGATGCCATCTCTTCTGTGGTCCACACTGCTCTCACCCACATGGATCAGAAGGACTCCTACGTCCGTATGCTC
This sequence comes from Garcialebias charrua, assembly GCA_038048925.1. Lineage (NCBI taxonomy): Eukaryota > Metazoa > Chordata > Actinopteri > Cyprinodontiformes > Rivulidae > Garcialebias > Garcialebias charrua. The sequence continues at coordinate 13,829 of JBBPBX010054388.1, read as the reverse complement.
TTTGTGGACTTCACATCTGCCTTCAACACCATGATCCCCCAAACTCTGATGGACAAACTATCCACACTTGGACTAAGCCCCTCCATTTGTAACTGGGTACTAGACTTCTTAACAAACAGACCTCAGTCCGTGAAGATCCACAACTTCTCCTCCTCCACCATTACCCTCAGCACTGGCTCTCCTCAAGGATGTGTGTTGAGCCCCCTTCTGTTCACTCTGCTCACATATGATTGTGCAGCTACCCATCCAGGTTGTCATATTGTAAAGTTTGCAGATGATACAGCGGTGGTGGGATGCATCACAAACAATGATGAGTCCAGCTACAGGCAGGAGGTGGAACACCTGGAGAGCTGGTGCAAAGAGAATAACCTTCACATGAATGTGAAGAAGACAAAGGAGATGATTGTGGACTTCAGAAGGAACAAACACACCCACACCCCACTGAACATAAGTGGATCTGCAGTGGAAGTGGTCTCCAGCTACAAGTACTTGGGTGTACACATGAATGATAACCTCAGCTGGAGCAACAACACCACCAGCCTGATCAAGAAAGGTCATCAGAGACTCTACTTCCTCAGACGGCTGAGACGAGCTGGTCTGAGCAGCCCAGTCCTCACCTCCTTCTACAGGTGTGCAGTGGAGAGCATCCTGTGCTCCAGCATCAACGTGTGGCATGGAGGCTGCACAGTTGCAGAAAGAAAAGCTCTACAGAGAGTGGTGAAGGCTGCACAGAAGTCTGTTGGAGTCAGTCTCCCCACCATCACAGACATTTACACCTCCAGATGCAGGAAAAGAGCCACCTGCATCATGAAAGACCTCACTCACCCAGCACACTCACTCTTTGCCCCACTCCCCTCAGGACGGAGGTTGAGGAGCATCAAATGTAGAACCACTAGACTGAGGAACAGCTTCTACCCTGAGGCTGTTAGACTCATGAATAAATAAATAATAAGAATAATCACTGCAAAATATCACATCATGCTGATGCTGATCTGTTTTCTTGTTGCTGTGTTCATCTGTGACCATCTGCTCATACAGACTCATGTTCGTGCTGCTGTTTATAATGATGTTTTTCTATTACATTAGGGCTTAGTGTATTTCTAGTTGATGTTTTTCTTAGTTATATCCTAGATGTTATTATTGTTTTTCTCTTACATTTTGTTGTTGGATGTAACTGGGACCCTGTGTACATAATCTTGTTTCATCACATGTACCACATGCGGTGCAAATGACAATAAAGATTCTCTGACTCTGACTCTGACTGCTACCGTACTTAGAATATTTTGTTTATCTATAAATTGATCTAGTCTGTTCACAAATAGTTTCACAAGAATTTTTGAGAACTGTGTTAACAAGGATATAGGTCTATAATTGTCGAACACACATTTATCACCATTTTTAAAAAGAGGAACTACCTTAGCTACTTTCATATTATCTGGAAATATTCCTATTGAGAATGACAAATTACATATATATGTAAACGGCTCAAAAACATTACTCATGTCCTTGACAAACATCATATCCATGTCCACCCAGTCTTTTGATCTCTTGTCTGTAAGATTTTTTACTACATTCATTATTTCTTCTTTGTCAGTTCCATTTAGAAAAATACTGTTTGCACAACCTATAATTGAATGGATCACATTATTATCTACTTTTGGTATTTTAGCTGCAAGGTATTCCTTTCATTTCCTTTATTTAACCAGATTAAACCCCCTTTGCGATTGAGATCCTATTTGCAAAGGGGATCCAGACAAATATATGTTTTTTTGTTTTACAAAACAGTCAAAAAATAAACATTTTCTTTAGCAATTGTGAAGGTAGAAGAGGACATCTGTACCTAGTAATTTGATTTTCTTTTAACCATATTTATGTTATAGTTTGCATGGGTTTGACATGTTTGAGAAGTGAAAGCAGTCATTCAAACACATATCCATAAGTCTTAAGCATGCCGTTATCCTTCCTATAAATCCAAGGCATTCATCTAACTCACAGCTCTTACATGCCACATGTGACGGCTGCCTTTGATAAAAATTTCTGAGGCTTTTTAACTGAGGCTGTTGTCACCATTGAGACTCCTACTACAACCAAATATAAGTAGCTGTCAACATGCTGCAGTCAGCAACCTGTTTTTATGAAGCGCATAACTATAATTTTAGTTTATTTTGTCCCCCTTCTGTTATAGCTGAGCCATGCTCACATGTGACGATTCAAGCACTCTCCAGATATTTCAGACTGCTGCATGTAGCCCATATGTGATATTTATGGAATGTTTCTGGCTTAAGTTCATTGAAAAAACTGCACATGTATCAAAAGAAAAGCTAACTGTTTTGTAACAATTTTCTCTAAAATTTGACATTACTGTGGAGTCCAGGCCAAGCTTTTTAATCTGTGGTGTCACAACTGCATGTTTAAAACTGGCATACCTGTCCATTTGCTCAAGACCAAGACTTGTCTCGAGTACTACAACACGAAGGAGCACAAGAAGGCAGACAGGTACATCTGGCAGGGAGCCAAGACAATGAGTTGCTGTTGGAGTGGCGCTAAGAAATGGTTTGAGTAGAGCTGAGGGAGAGAGAGTGGAAAGTGACAACACCATGGATGATTGCTAATTAGAAACAGGTGTAACTGATTACTGACTGAAGAACGAAAGCTACTACTGTAACTACGGTTCTATGAATCCCGGATGACCGCCAGAGTGCTTAGTCCCTCATAATCCTTGCTTCGGGAGAAGTTTTCAGGGATTTGAACGTCGGGTGCCACGTGCCTATATAGAGTCATGTGGGTCCCGGCGGGTCACGGGGTGACTTTGTTGTCATTTGTACTCGCCCTGCGCATGCGCAGGAATGCTAATTTGTGCTTGAAGCACCGCCTCTGGCGGTCAGGAGGGATGAAATAGAACTGGTGAAGTGACTGTGAGAGTGAGGAGTGACACACAAACACAGGGGGCTGAACCAAAACTCAAAGGACAGAGAAATAAACCATAAGCCACAAGAAGAAATAATCTAACATAACTGAAAAAACACACAGACTATGACACTTCTCGTGTGAACTTCATATATTTATCCACAGAGTTGATGTGATCAGTGAAATGTTGGACTTACTGAGATTTAATTTTAACCCAGGTGTCATCAACATACCTGAACCAATGACTTGGTGGTCTCCCTGAAAAGGACGTCAAGGCTTTCTTTTCTACCTCCTCCATGTACAGGTTGGCAACAATAGGAGAAACTGGAGACCCCATAGCACACCCATGTTTCTGCCTATAATATTGCTCCCCATATGTGAAGTAGGTTGACTGCAGGCACAGTTTCAAGAGTTGACACAGTTGCTCTGTGGAAAGTGTGGTCCTGCTGTTCAGAGTGGTGTCTGATTTTAACCTTAAACAGACCACCTCTACTGCCTCATCAACAGGAATGCACGTAAAGAGTGATGTGACATCAAAAGAGACCATTGTTTCATCAGTCTCCATGATGACATCCCTCACCTTATCCACAAAGTCCATGGTGTTCTGTATGTGGTGTTCTGAGCTGCCAACTAAAGGGATGAGTACAGATGCCAGATATTTGGAAACATCACTGCACTAAAACCATAGATATACGGAAGGATCTGTGTTCGGATATTCCCGGAAATGGCCCGCAATGATCCTTAAAAAATCCCAAAATCTGGATACTTATCTTCGGCAGATCCAAAATAAATGTGGCTGTTATTCGTCAAGGGTCTGCCAAAGATAAGTATCCGGATTTTGGGATTTTGGGATCTTTTAAGGATCATTGCGGGCCATTTCCGGGAATATCCGGAAATATAAGTATAAGTATATGTGAAGGATACGGAGATATACGACGTCAGATCCTTCCGTATATCAATGGTTTTAGTGCAGTGCATTGTAACAGAATTAATCATGTTAACAATTGGTCTTAAAGGTACACCTTGTTTGTGAATTTTGGGTAAACCATACAGACTACGCGTGGCCTCCCCTGGGTACAGTCTTCTTTCTTTTTCTTTCAACTTTTCCCTCTTCGGGGTTCACCACAGAGAGTCATCCATCCACAGAGAGTCATCCATCCACAGAGAGTCATCCATCCACAGAGAGTCATCCATCTCACTCTGTTCTCTGCATCTTCTGTCCCCACTCCAACTATCTCCATGTCCTCTTAAACTGCATCCATATACTGTATCACCTCTTTGACCTTCCTTTTTGTCTTTTTCCTGGCAGCTGCTCTGCCAATATACCCACTGTCCCTCCTCAGGACATGTCCAAGCCTGTCTGGCCTCTCTAACTTTATCTTCCAGTTGTTCAACATGTGTTGTACCTCTGATGATCTCATTCCTGATCTTATCCATCCTTGTCACTCCTAAGGAGAACCTCAATATCTTCATTTCTGCCACTTCCAATTCTTTCTCCTGTCTTTTTGTCAATGCCACTGTTTCCAGACCATACAACATACTGTAGCTGGTCTCACCACTCTCTTATAAACTTTACTTTGACCTTTTCTGACACCCTTTTGTCGCAAATCACTCCTGAAACTTTTTTCTATCCACTCCATCCTGCCTCGACTCTCTTCTTCACCTCTTTACCATACTTCCCATTTTCCTGGGCCGTGGAGTGGACCCCAAGTACTTGAAGTCCTGCACCTTTGTGACCTCTGGTATAGCCTCACTGTTCCACTGGCCTCCCTCTCATTCACACACATGTACTCTGGGTACATTCTGTGGTACAGAATACAGTCAATAGCCTGGTCCTGCTCCATACATTTCAGGCAATACATCAACTTCTTCTTGTAACCACTTCCTGGATCTCTTCTTTTTTTCATTCAACCTTTATTTATACAGGTCAGTCCCATTAAGCCTCGGGGACTCATTTACAAGAGATACCTGAATTTTAACAAAGAGTGATAACAACAGTGGACAACAAAGACAACAACAGACAATCAGTCATAAAGGATGCATGCAAATTTATTATTTTTTTAAACTAATGAAAATAAAATAGTAATTAAAAGGATAATTAAAAGGAAAAGTAGCAAAAACACAGCTAGATTATAAGGCAATGTAAAATACTACAAACAGCAACATGTCTGCATTGTTTTTTGCCAGGAACTTAACAGATGTTTGAAGTCAGGTCAAGGTCAAAAGCTTCAGATTTTTTTGCAAGACATTCCAGAAGACAGGAGCGGAGTAGGAGAAGGCCTTTTTGCTTAGTTCAGTCCGCACTGAGGGAACACTGCATGTAATAATGTCCTGAGAGCGCACGCTGTAGCTGCACTCACGCAGAGACATGTAGGAGATGTATGAAGACAACAGACCAAGAAGTTATTTAAAGATCAAAAAACGTTCAGTACGGAAACAATTGGACTTTATTTATAACAGAAGACGTTTCACTCTTCATCCGAGGAGCAAGCTCCTCGGATGAAGAGTGAAACGTCTTCTGTTATAAATAAAGTCCAGTTGTTTCTGTATTGAACTTTTTTATTTATTTTATCATGTCCTGGATGACTGAGAATCTTCACCAGCTTATTTAAAAATGACAATGTACCAGTGAGAGAGTTTGCATGAAGGTAATGATGTCCAGTTAACCAGTGAATACAGGGTGCAATGGTGGGTTAGCGACTTTTTCAGCAACTCACAATCAGAACCTAAAAAAGCTAAGTCTGGTCCTCTGGACATTCAAAAAAATAAAACAAAACAAAGCAAAAAAAATGTAGAAACGTTTCGTCTTTCGTCCAAAAGACTTCTTCAGTCTGAGAAGCTGTATTCAGCTGTCTGTCAAGAAGTTGACAGACTGTTGGGGACTAAACTTTGCAGTGGCACCAAGTAGAATTCCGCTGGTAGAGATGATCATAGCCACTTAGTCAGCCATCCGTAACAACAAAATTAGAGAGTTTGAAGCAGAACAACTCAGAGTCAAAAGAGCTGAATACAGCTTCTCAGACTGAAGAAGTCTTTCGGACGAAAGACGAAACGTTTCTACATTTTTTTTGCTTTGTTTTGTTTTATTTTTTGAATGTCCAGAGGACCAGACTTAGCTTTTTTTAGATTTTTCTACCTGGATTATTGAGCATGCATCAGGGTATCACAATCAGAACGTTCTCATGATAGTATTTCTGGTTCAAAATCACTGTGCACCTTTCTTTGTCTGCTCGGAGGATGGTGCTGGTCTTGTCCTTGCTGAGAGTGGTGAGCAGCACATCCCTCTCCTCTCTGCTGATGTTGGAAGGTGGTGGTTTGGAATAGCTGAGGCTGGCTGAAACTTTGTTTCTAAGTTGTTGGGCTGCAAACTTTGACATTTTGTTGTTGTGGGTGGATGATTCTGTGGCTGTGATCATCTCCACCAGAGGAATTCTTCTTGGCGCAACCGCAAAGTTCAGTCCCCTGACAAGGATCTCTGTCTCCAGCTGGGTGAGCTGTCTGTTGGACAGAATCTTCACCTACTTCTCTGTCTCCCCATTGGGTTGTCTGCTACTGAGTGCTTTGTTGTTAGGATGAAGATGGGCTTCCTGTAGAATTCTGTCAGAATAAATTAATGTTTTTTTGTTTGTTTGTTTTTTGTGTAAATTAAAGTTAAACCATCAAAAAACAAGACTTGTAAACTAAAATAGTTTTTGTTTAATTCTTCTGGTTGTTGAGTGTAGTCTATGTAGCTGAGAAGATCGTCGGCACCTCCTTGCCCTCACTGCAGGACTTACACAGCAAACGCCTCACTCGGAAAGCCCACTGCATGGCAGGTGATCCCACACACCCACTACACAGCCGCTTTAGACTGCTGCCATCAGGGAGGAGACTGAGGAGTCTCCAGGCTCGAACCAGCAGACTGAGAGACAGCTCTGTTCATCAGGCAGTCAGAATGCTAAACACTCTGCCTGCTCTGCCTCCCCTCCCATTTGAACTGCCTTAACACAAAAAACTTTCTCACACATTACCACTCAACACAAAGTTTTTAACACTGGACCCTGTGTCATCAAACGGGTTATTCACTAAACTCTCGGTCATGTACTCATTCAGTTTGCACTACTTCTCATATTTGCACTAATGTTTGTATTACATTACTGCCTATAGTCATACTACTGTTTACATTCACTGTTTACATTTATTAATACGGTTTACATTTATTACTACTGTTTTACATTTATTACTACTGTTTACATTTACACTACTTTTATATCTACACTACTGCTGATACATATACAGTATTCTCTGACTAGCCTTATCTAAGGATGCCAAATGTGCCTTATGTGCCTTACTGCATATGCCACTTTGCCTCTATACCAACATCAACTACCTCATACATATACTGTGTACATTAACTCATATGCTGCTGTGCCACTCTTTGCAAATGTCAATGCTAGAACCTTCAGTTTATTTTATAGATATACTTTTTATACTTTTTATACTACTATGAAAAAACTCAGGACAGTATTACACTTTTATTATTTCATTTTATGCTTATGTTCATTGGGTGTTTGGTGTTTTAGGGGTGTTTGGTGTTTCAGTGTTGGTGTAAATTTTCATACTTTTATACTACTATGAAAAAACTCAGGACAGTATTACACTTTTATTATTTCATTTTATGCTTATGTTCATTGGGTGTTTGGTGTTTTAGGGGTGTTTGGTGTTTCAGTGTTGGTGTAAATTTTCATACTTTTATACTACTATGAAAAAACTCAGGACAGTATTACACTTTTATTATTTCATTTTATGCTTATGTTCATTGGGTGTTTGGTGTTTTAGGGGTGTTTGGTGTTTCAGTGTTGGTGTAAATTTTCATACTTTTATACTACTATGAAAAAACTCAGGACAGTGTTACACTTTTATTATTTCATTTTATGCTTATGTTCATTGGGTGTTTGGTGTTTTAGGGGTGTTTGGTGTTTCAGTGTTGGTGTAAATTTTCATACTTTTATACTACTATGAAAAAACTCAGGACAGTGTTACACTTTTACTATTTTATGCTTATGTTTATTAAATGTTTTAGTGTTTAGATGGTTACTGTTGCACCGAGGGACTGAGAGAAATGCAATTTCAATCCTGTGTATGTCCTGTACATATTGCAGTTCTGACAATAAAGTTGACTTTGACTTTGACTTTGACTTTGATAATAATGCAAAAATGTAAAATTCTGCAGAAATTCACCTTGATCAGAACGGTTGCAGAGTACACGTGTGGACGCTTTTCAAGTGAAATTTACTCTGAACTTGTGACCAGAATGTGCTTCTTTGAAATCCTTTCTGTCTCCTTTGGTTCTCTTGTTTCTCTCCTTCCTGTTTCCTTTCCATTTCCTCTGACCTTTTCCCGTACAGCCAGGGTTTTGACTTCCTTCCTATATGTGTGTGCTTTTGTGTTTTAGCTGAATGTGAACATAAGATCCACAGCTCCAGTGGGACCCTGAGCAGCCCCAACTGGCCTGACAAGTATCCCAGCCGGAAGGAGTGCACCTGGGACATCACTGCCATGCCAGGACACAGAGTGAAGATTGTAAGTGAGGGATCAAATAAAGCAACTTACTCGTGGCTGAAACGTTTGCCTCCATTTGTATAAATCCTGCATTTAAAACCTTCGGGCTGCTCTTCCTCATTTTTATATGGAAATTTATCTTTTCATGTTCCACTTGTGAAACCCAAATGTGAACAAAGAACACATGGCGTGTCTATATATCTGGGTTAGCTGCAAGCGTGTGCTCATGTGTTAATAACAGGGCTTGGGCAACAGCCATCTGTGTCCTTGCATCACTATGTGTGTGGGTGGGGTGGGGGTGGGGGGGGGCGGTTGCACTGTTTTCTGCTTTACGTGTACAGTGGTGCAAAGTTGGGAATCCGTTATAATTTTCTATATTTCTGCATGAATATGACCTAAATTTCACACAAGTCCTAAAAGTAGATCAAGAGAACCCAGTTAAACAAATAAGACACAAATATTATACTTGGTCATTTATTTATTGAGGAAAATGATCCAATATTAGGGCAAATATGCAAACCTTTCCTTTCAGTATCTGGTGTGGCCCCCCTGTGCAGCAATAACTGCAACTAAATGTTTCCAGTAACTGTTGATCAGTCCTGCACACCGGCTTGGAGGAACTTTAGTCCATTCCTCCGTACAGAGGTGGACTCATGAACATTAACAATGTGAGAGAGGCCTTCAGTTGTTAGAAGTTACCCTGGGGTCCTTTGTGGCCCCGCAGACTATTCTACGCCTTGTTCTTGGAGAGATCTTTGTTATGCCACTACTCCTGGGAGGGTAACAGTGGTCATGAATTTCCTCTATTTGTACACAATGTGTCTGACTGTGGATTGGTGGAGTCCAAACTCTTTAGTCAAAGTTAAAGTCAAGTTTATTGTCAAAACTGCAATATGTACAGGACATACACAGGATTGAAATTGCATTTCTCTCTTTCTTTAGAGATGGTTTTGTAACTTTTCAAGAGGCCTGCAAGGTGTTTGGGCTCAACTCATGTTAACTTGACTGGTGACACTATGACACATTGCAACTGAAAGTCAGAATGAACAGCCAACAGTGATGAGATGTACAAATCTAAACTAAATTAAATAAAAAATAACAGATTTATTTTAAAACTTTGTGTCCCTTAAACACAGGGGCTTTAAAAGGTGTCATGTTCTGCCCCGTTTTTTCCACAAATTGCAAGATTTCATCTTATAATCTCATGCAGAATTTTCGTGAGATTTGTTAGCTCTTGGTGTGTTAGCAATAACACTCAGTTACTACAGCATTAAATTGTCGCTCTGTATATTTAAAATTGACTGAGATTACCATTTTTGTGTTTGCAAATGTTGTGTAGCTGTGAGGGTCACCTTGAACTGAGTTTCATTAAACATTTTGTGGTGGTTCATCATCAGATATTTTAAGACGGACAAATGAACACACACAAACCTTCATCAACAACAGAAATCCTTGATGTTCAGGTCTGTGACTCAGCTGGGCTTGTTGTAATGCTTCAAAATCAGAGGCACAAGATAAATCACTTTAAAGACATCATTCAGTAAAAGGTTGTTACAAATATTAAATTCTTTCTATAATGTATCCTAATTCATTTTTTCTTTCAATCTGCTCTGCTTGAGCATCTCCAAAATAATTAAATTTAGTGAAATTTCAAGCAATAAGACAAGAAAGACATTAGGGCTTCCACATTTTTTATTTAAATGAATTAAGGCTTGCACATTGCTACATCTTGCTCTGGTCTTAGAGAGGTCCAGATGATTAAGATCTGCTCATAGGCCTGTTTACAGGTGGTCCTCGACTTACGAACGAGTTCCGTTCCTGCGGCCATTCGCACGTCGAAAATCGCGTAAGTCGGAAAACACACGAGCCGCCACTTATACACGTACATGTACGGTACAAAACAGTTACCAAGTTACCAAGCACTTCGCCTGTCCTAACACAGTACCCTACATAATTATCCAAAAACACATACAGTACATTTGGAGACAAAATAAAAAGTTAATTTCTTACTTTGAGCTGGTCAAGCCTGTCTCCGTCTTTTTGCATGTTAGCTCGTTGCACGTCCGAGCTCTGCAGATTCATGCAGTTTCACGCGGTCCAAACTGTTTACAGGAAGGACTGTTAGCATGTTAACTCCATACATAATGAAAGGAAAAAGAGTGAATAACTTACTGGGAGCCGTTTCTCTGCGGTGTCCATCCAAAAGGCTGCCTGCGTTAGCATTTTAGCCCCTCCAATAGCTGCGCCCGTTAGCATGTTAGCCTCTCCAATAGCTGCGCCCGTTAGCATGTTAGCCCCTCCAAATGACAGCCACAGCTGTTTCTCCGCATTTTAGCATGTTAGCTCGGTGTCCATCCAACATCTGAGGCTGCCAAGCGGACATCGAGGCGAGCTCCGCCGCCCGTCGGCTCCGTGTCCCTGGTGAGGCGTTAGCATCCACCTTGTGCTTCTATATGCTTGTTAGCATGTTATCTAGTTGCTCCTCCGGCCCAGCTCGCTGTCTGCTGCTTCACGCGGTCCACAGCGTTGTTTTCCTTCGTCCATCTGTCCCTCCGCAAAACCGCCGTTCAGCTCCCAGCTCTGTTGGGGCCGGAGCTAACTGGCTAAACTGGTGGGCACTACAGAAAACTGACTGCCGAAAACTGTCGGAAACTGTTGGAAACTGCCGCAAACTTTGTAAATCGGCTTAATAATAATAATAATAATAATAATAATAATAATACTTTATTTATAAAGCCATTTAAAACAACCACAGCTGCAACAAAGAGCTGTATGATATCAAGAACATTTAAACACATTAAAAAAATGTTTTTTTTTTTGTTTGTTTTGTTTTTCATATTTTTATTAATATGATGCATTCGTAAAGTCAGATTGCAGTAAGTCGAGACCGCCGTAAGTCGAGGACTACCTGTATTTGCTTTGACGCCCATCCCTTCCTCGCAGCTTGGAAATTTGGAAATGCTAAAGTTGGAATTTAAAGTGAAATTCAGGAGACCTTTAAATGCAGTAACTAATGAAGCAAGTATAACTTGTCTGAAAACTCACCAAGCTGTGCCTCCACCCTAGGCCTTCAATGAGTTTGAGATTGAGCAGCATCAGGAATGTGCTTACGACCACCTGGAGGCCTTCGATGGGGACAGCGACACAGCAGCCATTCTGAGCCGACTGTGCGGCAGTAAGATCCCCGAACCTCTGGTCTCCACGGGGAACAAGATGTACCTCCGCTTCATCTCAGACGCTTCTGTGCAACGAAAGGGTTTCCAAGCGGCTCACGCCACAGGTCTGTACCCATATAGAAACATATGTCACAACATGGAAAGACTGTTTGTGAACAGCATCACTCAGTCACCAGCTCCCACTTCCATCCTTCTTAAGAGAAACATTCCCCTCTAGTGGTTCATTTGCAGTAAGTGCACGATAAAAAGAATTCAGTGAATCATGAAAAATCTTTTGGCTTTTTGTACAAATTTGCACATCAACGTGAGTTTTTCCACACATCTGTGTTCGTTTTAGAGTGTGGAGGTCGTCTGAAAGCAGAAGCCCGTCAGAAAAACCTTTACTCCCACGCCCAGTTTGGAGACAATAATTACCCAGGCCACACTGACTGTGAGTGGCTGCTGACCACCGAGCAGGGCTACGGCATTGAGCTCAGCTTCGTAACGTTTGAGGTGGAGGAAGAAGCCGACTGTGGTTACGACTACATCGAGCTGTATAATGGATACGATGCAAATTCACAGCGGCTGGGTCGCTTCTGTGGTTCAGGGGTAAGGCCTCACATTCTCATTTTGATCTTTGACAAGGTTTCCCACGTTACAACTGCAAACGTCAAAGGAGTTTGTTAGGATTTCATGTGACAGAGCAGTGGTCAGCTGTGAAGTGGACGAAACACGAAACGTGGTTTTCCAATTTTCATTTAGATAAACATCTAAAAAGTCTGGCTTGTGTTTGTTTCTAGCCCCTTTTCCTCCGAGACCCGAACTAAAATCCAGAGCAACCAACTGCCTTCAGAAGTCATAGATGAATTGAATTGCACCTGTGTGCCGTTGACTCAGTGTAAATCCAGCTGTTGTGTGAAGCTCTCAAACATCAGTGATCAGGCAGCATCATGAAGAGCAAGGAACACACCAGATAGGTCAGTGGTGGAGCTAAAAACAGGTTTAGGTTGTAAAACAATACCCCAAGCCCTGAACATCTCACAGAGCACTGTTTAACCCACCATCTGAAATTAAGTTAAAATTCAAATAGATTTTATTGTCATTTCATCACATGTGGTACATGGGGTGGAAACAGATTGTGCAGGGTCCCATCCAGGGTTACATACAAAAATAGCAAAAATATAAAGTGTAAAAAGAAACAGTAAATAAGGATCTAAGATATACACTAAGCACTAGTAGTGCAAAACAATACACTGAACAACAGCAGCACAAACGTGAGTCTGTGTGAGTAGATGAGTACAAATGAACACACCAGCATGAAATAATCAGCAGCATGAGATCAGCAATTAAGATCAGCATTAAGAGTTTGGTACAACTGAAATCCTACCGAGACATGACCATTTACCTAAACTTACAGGCCGGGCAAGGATTGCAATAATACCAGAAGCAATTACTGTACAGTAGTAACTCTAGTGGTGCTGCAGAGATCCACATCTCAGGTGTGAACATCTGTAAACAGGACATCTGTGAGTCATTAACTTAAGAGAAGTGGCAAAAAGAAATCCATCGTTGAAAGAAAACTACAAGATGTCCTGTTTGCAGTTTGTGAAAAGTCACGCTAAACATGTGGAAGAAGGCGCTCGGAGCAGACGAGACCAAAACTGAACCGTTTGTCTGGAATGGAAAATGCTACGTGTGGTAGAAAACTAAGAGTGCACATTGTCCTGAACACATCTGCCCCACCGCGAAACATGGTGGAGGCAGCATCATGCTGTGAACATGCTTTTCCTCAGCAGGGACCGGAAGCAGGTCAGAGTTGATGGAAGTTGGATGGAGATAAATACAGGACGATCCTGGCAGTAAACCAGTTAGGGGTTGCAAAGGACTTGAAACTGGGGCCAAGAACAACGACCCAAAACATCCAGTCAGAGCTACAATGGGATGGTTTATATCAAAACAAGTCCATGAGTTAGAATGGACTAGTCATAGTCCAGAATGCAATCCAGCTGAGAATCCAATAAGGCAAAGCTTGAAAACTGAAAACTAATGTTTACACACACTCTCATTCTAACTGGGCTGATCTACTATAGAGCTATTTTGCAAAGAAGAATGAGCAGAAATGTCAGTAAAACATTGTGAGATGTATGTTTGTGATGTGACAAAATGTGCAAACCGTATAATATTCTACAAGTTTCCATTTATGTTTTTCCCAATTTCTTCTTTAAA
>JBBPBX010054387.1:11566-23488 GCA_038048925.1 Garcialebias charrua | reverse complement strand
GACGTTGTACCATCCTCATCCTTGAAGGATGCTGAAGGAGAGCTGACTCCAGCGCAGGAGGAGGAGAAAATCCCAGCGCAGGTGGATTCAGACTCTGAGTCAGTAGACACAGATTGTGTTGATGAGGCCTTAAAACTGCTAACAAAACCCCTCGTAAAGTATGGTGAGGAGGTAGCAGCAATGGACAACTCGACTCTGGACACAGAGTTAGAAAGTCTAGCAACAGGTATAATCAAAAAAGAAGGTAAAAAGCTCAGCGCCGACCGTTTACCCAAATTGGCCCTTCTGTTGAAGGCCAGACTGGACCGTGAACTGGGGAAGAGCGAGGACCTTGAGGTGGAACTGGCTGATGAGAAAAATAAACACCAAGGTACCACTTTAGACTTTGTGTCGTACAAGAAAACGACAAATACAGAGATTGAGAGTTTAAAAACTGATATACAGTCGCAAACAAAGTCATATGAAGAAAGCATTCGTTCCAGAGGACAAAAATATGACGAGTCTGTGAGAGAGAATGAAAGATTACAACAACAGGTACAATCGCTGTCTAAAGCACTACAAGAGAGCACGGGACAAAGACAAGAAGCTCACAACCTGTGCACAATGTTGAAAGGTGAGTATGATAAATTAAAAGAACAACTAAAAGAGAGCACTCAATTCGAGGAACATAAAAAACTCAGTGAACAGTGCACAACGCTGCAAACTGAAGTTGATCGTTTACGTAGAGAATTGACTGAAAGTAAGGTGGAACTGACCTTAACTAAAGAAAACCTTTTTAAAGAAAGGGAAAGGTGGGTGGATGTTGTGGCAAAGCAGTCTCAAGGCTTCCCACCCCCACCCCCACCACCTCCACCCGGTGATGCAGAACAGCTCATCGTACCTGTTAAGACCCGCCAGTCGGAGCAGGGATTTGCGTACTCAACAACAACACCTGCACAGGGATCACAGGTAAATGGGAATAACGATGGTTCTCAACTTTCTATTCCAATACCTGAACTCCAAAAGCTTTCAAGATACATTCAACACTTTGATCCGGGGCCGTTGGGTTCAATCCACACAAAGGCCTACCTAGACTCTCTTGACTTCCAGCTGGGTAATTTTCCAAATGCTACTGCTGCTGATAAAATTGCACTGATCAGGCTCACTGCAGACTGGAACGTATATGCCTTCATTGTTCGCCAACCAGACGCCATAAAAAAAGATTATAAACTTTTGCGTGATACACTTATACAAGAGTTCACTCCAAACATGGGGCCTGGTGGCTATCCAGATGCCGAGAAGGTCGTGCAAGGTAAAAACGAACATCCACAGGCGTATTACCAGAGAATGTTCCAAGCTTTCTTTGGTAATCGCAATGAACCGGGCATGGAGGACGAGGTAGGTTTTAAATACCTTTTCGGAAAAAACCTCCACCCTGTTATAAAACAGTCGGTACAAGTGATGGCTAATTTCAGAGAAAAAACCATCAAGGAAATGAAACAGTGTGCCATAAATGTTTTCGAGGCCCACATGGAATGCAGAACACCCGTAGAGGTGTTCGCAAGTGCGAAGGACGAATCCCAATCGCTGGAGCTGGAAGGGACGCGTGCATCAGCTCCCTATCCTATAAAAGGCGAGAAGAAACAGATCTTTCAACCTGACAAACCACAAAGTGGAGGTGCCCGCTGGAAAAAGAACCCAAAGTGGTTCAGGCCAAACACAGAGGGTGAACAGAAGGATCAAAAGGGGGGTGCACGTCCAAAGAGTAAAGATTATGGGTACGGAGGTAACCCATATAACCAAGGGTGGTCCCAACAGGAACCCCCGAACCAAGGGTGGTCCCAGAGGGGACCCCCGAAACCAGGATGGTCCCGGAAGGGACGCCCGAGCCGTGGACCTGCTCCTCCTGCACCTCAGAAGGAACAATCTGAGATCAGACAACAGTCTCAAAAGTCCCAGAAAAAGGGCCCTAAACCTTTGACTGCAGAAGATTCAGAGATACTACGTCTGATGGTTGAGAATTTCAAAAAAACAAACAAGGATAACCAGCCTGGGGTAATGTGCAGCACTGTCGTTGACAAACACTCAGAGCACTCAATTAACAACAATGCCACAATTGCTGACGGTCACCAAGATACTGATGGTCAGGATGCTGACAATCAGGGTAATGACAGTCAAATCATTGACAGTCCAGAATGTGACAGTCAACAAAACGTTGACTGTAACCATAACTTCATTGTTACGGAGTCCGAGAACCCCTCGTCAGGAAAAAGGGGGGAATGCTCACTCACCGTTGATAGTGGCTCGCCACGAACTGAACAGTCAGACCCGTGTGTGTCTGCACTACCAGTACTGATAAATGAAGTTCACACAGTCAGGGGTGGGCGTGATAAACGTCGGAGAAAACCTGATAGGTTCCTGTGTAACATTATCAGAAAGGGGCCCGCTAGGAAAGCTTACCTGTCCATCACGTTGGAAGGGGTCCTCACAAAAGAGGCCCTCTTGGATGGTGGGGCAGACATAACCATTGTGTCACCCACACTGTTGGAAGAGCTACGGCTGGCTGCTAACGGTGTTGACAGGGAAATACCCCTCAGAGAATGTGCTATAGTTTTGCAGGGTCTCTCGGAGACGAGTACAACCCTGACAGCTATAGCCATGGTTCACATGCAGATTGGTGAAACGACGCTATACCACCCGGTACACGTGTCCACCGTGGACTCATTCCCATTTTTGGTTGGCCAAGACTTTATAAACCGCTTCGACGCGATTATAGATTATGGCGATCAGACAATGTGGACCAGAGTGAGTCAACCACTGCCGATCGATATGCCTATACAAGGTAACACTGACCGTCTAATGGCAGGCACCGCGGAAGGCAAAAGGGAATGCTCAGACGAGAGCACAATCCCTGTAGGTGAACCTTCAACTACAGGTGAGGCTGTAGAGGCCCAACAAGAGAGCCCCCTCTGCGAGCTGAAACAGTTGGCACTCACCGAACACTACCTACCACAGGTAGTCAAAGGTGTTGAGATCCAAGGATCCCACACCGATGATGCTGTTCTGTCCCCTTGGACGGAGAAATCAGCGATCAGCCAAGCTTTCTTTGGAACCTTGGTTAAGAAACAGTTGGGTCTAGGTCTGAACAAAAAGGCTTTCCGCTTTTCGTTAGACCCCAACGATAAACAGGTAATGACCGCTAAAGGGATCATTGACCTCAAACTAACCTGGAACCAACGAGAACTGGATCACCCGTTCCTCGTGGTCCCGAACTTACCACATGCAACCTACATAGGCTCCGACATTTTGGTAAGATTAGGTGTCAGAGTGGACATCAACAACGATGCACTGTGGTCACTAGATACAGCCACGAAGGACTCTCCTGTGTTAACCACAGAGAACCTTAGGGCTGGACAGACCATACCAGAGGTCTGCCAGGTTGCTAACAGCCATAACACTGTGGTACCACCTCAGGTTATGAACAAGCCGGTGATGATTCACATCATGAAAGGACAAGCTGTTAGCACAAAACAGGCATACTTTCAACCATCTCCTATGTTTTTCAACTTAGGACTGTCCATGGAGGCCACATGCCAAGTGACCCTCGACGGCAGAACCACGACTGTTGCTGTGTGCAACACAAGCACAGAAGAGGTGCCGATCCCAAAAAACACACAGCTAGGATGGTTGATCTCTACTGATTTTCACGATTTTGAACTGAGCATTCCATTTCTGGGAGGACTCCCAGAAAACTTGATCCCGAGTCATCACACGGGGCAAGTCTTGTTCACAAAACCAACACAGGCCATAGCTCTCTTCTCCCCCACTGAGTCCGACCAGGACATTGTCCACAGGTTCGGTTTCAACCAAGGAGACAGTCTAGGCCCTCAAACTTACAGTGCACTACCTGTGGACAGGTTTTACGACACTGAAGGGGACTCACTGGAGCTCCCCACAGAACATGAATCCCTCTCCATTGCTTCACAGATTGACCAGGTGGTCGCTCAAGCCGACGCCCTGGAAACTGATGAAGACAGGGACAAACTTCGCAAAGTTCTGCTAAAATATGAAAAATCATTCTCAACTGACTCGATGGATTGTGGGTTGACCACGCTCCACACAGTGAGCATTCCAACCCCGCCTGATGCTCCACCTGCATTTGTCAGACAATACAAGATTCCTCTGGCAGCACATCAACCTATCAGGGAAATCATTGATGACCTGTTAGGAAAAGGTATCATCCGATACTGTAACAGCACTTACTCTGCGCCTTTATGGCCGGTGTTAAAACCAAATGGTAAGTGGAGACTTACTGTAGACTACAGAAAGCTAAACAAACAAGTTCCCTTATCCAGATGGCCTATGACGCAGCTCCAACAGGAATTGCCCAAGGTCACCAATGGTAGGTACTTTTCGACCCTCGACATCGCCTCTGGTTTTTGGACCATTCCTGTGCGCGACGAGGATCAATACAAACTAGCTTTCACTTTTGGTGGCCGTCAATACACCTTTAACAGGTGTCCCTTTGGCTACGCTAACTCACCTGCAGAGTTCAACATCTTCCTGAACAAAGCATGTCCAGACGCCCACGAGCGTGGGACACTGATTTATGTGGACGATGTCCTTTTGAGGCAGCCAACACTGGACTCACATTTGGCTGAGATCGACCACGTTCTGAATCAGCTAACAACTGCTGGTGCTAAAATATCACTGTCGAAATGCCAGTGGTGCAGAACCAAGGTGGATTACGTTGGCCTACTTGTAGGTCCAGACGGAGTACAACCACAACTGACTCGCACCCAAGGCCTTGACAATCTCAAAGTCCCCACCAATCTCAAAGAACTACAAAGTTTTCTTGGCGTGTGTAACTACTCGAACCAGTTCATAGAGAACTATGCAGACCTTGCAAAGCCACTGACTGAACTCCTAAAGAAAGACGTTCCATTTGTCTGGACTGACAAACAGCAGCAGGCAATGGACGCTCTTATAAACAGGATTAAGTCAGCCCCATGTTTAGTCTACCCAGACTACAACAAAGAGTTTTACTTGGAAGTGGGCTTCTCAGCTCATTGCATAAGTGCAGGTCTGTACCAAATACACGACAGAGACAAACGTGTGGTAGCCTACGCCAGCAAGACGATGGCAGGCCCCGAGTTGAGATTCTCAGACTGTGAGAAAGCTCTACTGACCACAGTGTGGGCAGTAAAACATTTCTCCAGCTACATTGGTGGACAGAAAATCATTGTGGAAACACAACACCAGCCAGTGACATTCCTGAACAGCCAACGCATCAGAGATGGTGTGGTAACAAACTCACGTGTTGCAACGTGGCTCATGGCGCTTCAAAGTTTTAACCTAGACATACGTTATGGTCAAAACAAGAAGTCACATCTGGGGACAGACTTGGCACTCTGCCAAAAGTGTACACAAGATGTACCAGCGACCCAGCCGTTGGCTGAGGTAAAAACCCCAGTAACTGAAGACCCGAATCACCACTTCTTTGATGACAATATCTGCAAGGATATGACAACATTGTACGTGGATGGATCTTCATTCCTCCGCGACAAAATCTGTAGGGCAGGTGTTGGAGGGGTCCTCCTCCAAGACCGAGAACAGATTACCTTCAGCTACAAATTAGGCTCCCAGACTTCTCAGTACGCTGAGATTGCGGGAATCCTAATAGCTCTCCAGATGGTAGTAGGACGCTCCATCAAGACGCTAGTCATCTGCACTGACTCTAACTATGCTCGTTTGAGTTTCGCTTGTCACCTCGCTGTGTGGAAACAGAACGGTTTCCTAACAAGCGACAGAAAAGTGGTCAAACACAAAGAGCTTTTCATGGCATGTGATCACTTGGTGACATCACACGACTTACAGATCTACTGGAAGAAAGTTCCAGGACATTCTAGAGTCCCAGGCGATGACAAGCACTACAATGACATTGCAGATTCCTTAGCCAAAGAAGGAGCAGACGAAGGTCCTCTATGGTCCTTCGACACTGCACTAAAACCATAGATATACGGTAAGATCTGATGTAGTATATCTCCATATCCTTTACATATACTAATACTTATATTTCCGGATATTCCCGGAAATGGACCGCAATGATCCTTAAAAAATCCCAAGATCCCAAAATCCGGATACTTATCTTTGGCAGGCCCTTGACAAACAACAGCCACATATATTTTGGATCTGCCAAAGATAAGTATCCAGATTTTGGGATTTTTTAAGGATCATTGCGGTCCATTTCCGGGAATATCCGAACACAGATCCTTCCGTATATCTATGGTTTTAGTGCAGTGCGACTCCTCCTGGTTGATCAAGACTCTGTCAACAAAACCTGCGGTAACTTGTGCATTTACCAAATGGGTAGAATGCCTACCAGCTCCTAACGACACAGCACAAACAACTGCTATGTTGTTAATGAATCATATATTCTCAAGGTTTGGACTTCCCCTTCGGGTGAACTCAGACCAAGGTACACACTTCACAGGTGAAGTGATGAAAGAACTGTGGAAGACGCTAGGCGTCAAGGCCAACTTTCATGTCGGCTACCACCCACAGGCTTCAGGCCAAGTCGAGAGAGCAAACAGAACTGTGGTGAGTATTTTGAAGAAATACGTGGCTGCAAATCACAAGGACTGGGATGTGAAACTCCCTCTGGTCCTCATGGCCATAAGAGCCACTCCACACACATCAACTGGCATCTCTCCCTTCGAGATGATGACCGGTCGACAAATGACTCTCCCTCTACACCTGTTGTACCAACCAGGCGACGCCGTCATGGCGACAGCCTACACTACACAACAATACATGAAAGATTTGAATGTACACCTCAGAAACACTTTTGCTTTCGCCCAGAAAAACCTGGAAAGATCCGCTGAAGGACGTAAGGCGTACTATGACCAGAAGGCCTCTCACAATGAACTCCAAGTGGGAGACAGAGTCTGGTACTATACGTTCGCCCCAGCAACCGGGAAAGGAGGGTCCGAGACCGGAACTCTCGCCCGCAAACTAATGCCCAGGTGGACTGGACCTCATCTGATAACAGACAAAGTGTCCTCAGTCGTCTACGAAATCAAAATCAGCAAAGGCCGCAAAGAGCCAATTGCTAAATGGGTACATCGAAATCAGATCAAACCTTACAAGGCGTTCAATGACTCCACAAAAGACAAAGATCTCACAAACTCACCGACTTCATGGGATAATAAGGTCGTCCAAACACAAGTTAGTAAATAAACTAATCAGGTTTAAACTACCATATTTCCCACCCTATAAGTCGCATTGTCCAATTTGAACTTAGAAACGCTAAGCCTAAAACCCACAACAAAAAACTAACCTTAACAACCGTTTAAATCCACGAGATTTAATTTGACCTCGGTCATAAAGTTGAGACCTGTTTTCTTGTGTGTTGCACTTTGGAATCTGACGACAAGAGTGTGTCGAAGCAGTGAAACGTTGTTTCCTTGTTGTTTAGTCATTACTGTTGTCATTAGTTGAGATATTGTTTGGTTCTGAACACTCCCAGCCAAAAAGGTTTTGTATTAACATTGGTTAATGAATGATATGGATTTAACTATGCCAACATGCAGTTCGTTTTGTTAAATCTCAATCGTCGAAGAGTCAATGTAGTTTAAAGCTACTCAAGGTACCATAAACTACACTGGTCTCACAATTTCTAAATTGAACCGATTCGATCGTTTCTATTCTAGATTATCTATTCATTTTGATGAGTCTCGCCATAGACTTCAAAATTTATTAGGAATACCAAATCCTACGTCGTGCGTCTAAAAGACAACAGACATTTAGATCAAACTATATTTCATTTTTCTATTTTAGTTTAACCTAAACTAAGTAATGAATGGAGGAATAGTTTGGAATTAGAGGCCTTCGTTACAGAAGCCCTCCAAAATTTCATAGGTACGATCCCTATATCTAATTTTGCAGAATTGATCCACCCCTTAATTGGTAATCGTAGCTGATCTAAACCATGATAGCTTGCATACCAGGTGCATATAGGTAGGGCCTAATGTAAAATCCCAATCATAAGCCCACCTTAAAAAACCACATAATTGCATGACACATAGAACCAGAGTGGCACTGACTGGAAACCAACCAGCCAACAACCTTCGATGTGGGGACCTGCAGCTCCAACGCTTGGTCTTCAACCTCCATCCAAGGGTCGCCTCCTCTGCGTCAATTGAGGGATCCCCTCTACATGCTGATTATGAAAACAATTCAATCAACAAAACTAACCGTTGTGGAATTACTGCTGTGGAATTACCGCTGTGGATTATAAGACTTTGTTTTCCAAAGGATCACAGACTTTGTTTTCCAAGAGTTAACAGACTCAGTTTTCCAAGGGATTAAAAGCTTTTCGCAATGGGATTACCTCCGAACAGTATGGAAGTTCCAAAAAACTTTATGGGATTATAATTTTTGATTTTTCTTTTCCACTTGCTGGATTACTTCAAGATCAAAGACAGTTCAAGGTTTCCTTTCGTGTTGGACCCCATCCCCAAGGACTGGCGATGGCTTCCAAAAGGGGGGAGATGTAGTGGACCTACCCAGGGTCAAACTAAGGTTTTTGAACTGTCCAGTGATGACCTTTACTGACCTCTCAGTAAAGCAAGACATTTACCACAAAATCATTCCATTAGTTGTAATCTGAGAATATAGTCATCAAAAGAGACTATTTATATATATAACGTAGATCGATCGGTAAATTGAGAGCTTTGCCTTTTGACTCAGCTCTCTCTTCACCACGACAGACCGGTACAGCGCCCGCTTCACTGCGGACGCTGCACCTATCCGCCTATCGATCTCACGCTCCAGTTTTCCCTCATTCGTGAACAAGATCCCGAGATACTTAAACTCCTCCACTTGGGTAAGGACCTCCTCCCCGACCCGGAGAGGGCACGCTACCCTTTTCCGGCTCAAGACCATGGCCTCGGATTTGGAGGAACTGATCCTCATCCCGGCCGCATCACATTCAGCTGCAAACCGCTCCAGCGAAAGCTGTAGATCACGAGCTGATGAAGCCAATAGGACCACATCATCTGCAAAAAACAGAGAAGCGATTCTAAGGCCACCAAAACGGATCCTCTCAACACCTTGGCTGCGCCTAGAAATTCTGTCCATAAAAGTTATAAACAGAATCGGTGACAAAGGGCAACCTTGGCGGAGTCCAACTCTCACCGGAAACGAGCCTGACTTACTGCCGGCAATGCGGACCAAGCTCTGACACCGGTCGTACAGGGACCTAACAGCCCATATCAATGGGCCTGGTACCCCATACTCCCGGAGTACCCGCCACAAACTTTGTTATTCCTTCCTGGAATAAGTTATCTTGAGCCAAAAAGCCACGACTGCCACGGCTTCTGCCGACGAAAGCGAGTATCACCGACACCGACAAGGTAAACACGTGTGGAGTCCAGCTTGGACTTGCGGGACCGACGACTCGTCAGTCCAAAGCTGATCACAGCTCTTTACCAGAACCGAGGCGGACGTCTTAAGGTAAAGGAGCCGCTGTTTGCTTGCTGGAGGTGTGATGATATCTTAGCTGGACGCGTACGGAAGAGTGTCATCTGGTTTCATAAATGCAAGATAAACTTCCTCTCTTAACCTACCAATTCTTCTTAAATCTTTCCTCCTCTCTTTTCCCTCAATTCTAACGCCAAAAATACACTACATGCGGCTCCGCTCCGCCCCGCTCCGCAGGTCGCAGCTGTGCGAGTCCAATTTCCATTACCTGCGCTCCGCTCAGGTCCGAGTGGATGCGCTGCTCCGAGACGCATGCGCGGGAATTGCGAGATCGCGCGATAAATCAAGTGATAAATAAGTAAGTCAGAACAAAACAATTCACTCGGTGGAAGAAAGAGAACAAAAGTAGAGACTGCTGCCTTGATCTTCTCTCGTAAATGAGCGACAGGACATGGTTTGAGCAACAGGAAGTGATGTATTACATTTCAGAATAAAATACTTTATTTATTTCTTGTATTTCTTTTTGTTTCTTGTATTGCGTTTGTAGGCGTAGTCATAAATGATAGTTTGACAGCATTTTTGTACAAATAAATCCGTATAGAGCTAGGATTAGTCCGCCCGTGGTGATTTTATTTTGTAAATACGGAAGTTGTGCTCGTTCCTTTTCCTGTTGGTGCGACGTAATCTTCAAAAGTTGACTCCGGCACAGCTCCGGCGTCCGGCAGAAATAGAAAAATTTCTAATTTTGACGGACTGCCGTCCGCTCGCCGCTGCTCGCCGCCGCCGTGTGGAGCCAGTGTAAATTCTGTCATTGATTATAATGGGTGCGTATTTGCTACGGAGGTCGGACCGGAGCGGGGCGGAGCTGCAACGCGTGTAGTGTATTTTTGCTATAAGCTGGAAACTATTTTAAGCTAAAGAGCCCACAGACTAAATATGTTAACATCCAGTATTGAAGTCTGTTGTGTTGAATTTAAGTGTGCTGACGTATTAAATTGAAAGAAAGTGAAATCATGTCAATCAAGTGTAATGGTGTTGATTTTAGTTGATTTATTTTAAATAAATGGTAGTGTCGCCTGGCATACCAAACTAAGTCAATGTCCATTGTCACTCTATAGCTCTGTTTATTTATCCATCATAAAGATCACAGAAATATTGGGTAAACTGAAAAAGAAAAGAATCCGTGAAATTACTATTCAATCTGAATAAGTAAATTAATTAAGGATAAAGAGGTCAGTATTAAAACTGACCCTTCCCTAATACTACATGTGTAAGGTATGGCAAGTCAAGTGGCCCATTAATAGACACTTTTACCACATGTCTGGCTATTAATGGCCCACTTTGCTTACCATATTGATGAAGACACTTCATTCCTGTAGGACATGCCATCCACGTCTCTGCTGGGCAGGCGAGTGTGCGTGAGCTGATATGCCTGCTGATGCCATAATATCCACTCCGCAGACTGGGAAATGTCTCTTCTGTTTGTATTTTTTAATAAATAATCAAAATAAATCTGTGCAATGACTTTGGACTTTTAGGGGCGGAGATTTGAGTTGTCAGATTGGAGTAAACACCTGCCGAAATGCACCCGGTCAAAATGATAGAGTTCCCGGATCTTGTTCTGGCAGGATCTGGCTCAAATAAAGCACTGGTGGTAGGGTTTTAATACCTCCATGATCATGGGAACAGTGTTATCCAGAACATCAGTCCCTGATAAGGTCTTCCATGGCAAACTGGCTCCAGGGGTGGGAGGATCAGGGTTTTGCTGATGAATGCCTGGTGGCTTTGAATCCTAGGGACCTCCCAGGCAAGGGAGGCTCCCTGGCGTGCCAATTCCTACTGACATAGAGTAGTTCTAGGGACATGCAATGTTACCTCTCTGGTCAGTCATGTGCCAAAGCTTATGTGTGAGGTTAAGTGACACCAGCTAGATATACTATAGTTGGGTTAACCTCTACACACAGCTTATACTCTGGAACCCAACAACTGGAAGGGGGCTGGACTTTGAGATACCTAGGGCGAGAGGCCAGCAGCATACGTTGGAACACTTACAAGCCCTTGATTTGGCACCACAGAGTTGGAGTTCTTCATCTGGTCACATTGCCCACCTTTGAGGAAGCAGTGTCTGAAGATTAGGGAAAAGACAAGTCCATTACAATGGCATGGTCACCAAGACAGTTAAAAGGCTACTAGATGACAGGGAAATGGGTGTATGACATTCACCCTGAGATGATGAAGGCTCTGGTCATTGTGGGGCTGTCTCTTCAATATTGCATGGAGAACTGGGGCAACACCTGTAGAGTGATAGACTGGTGCGGTGTTTCCCTTTTTTTTTTTAAAGGGAGACTGGAAAGTACAATTCAACTATCAATAGAGATCACACATCTCAGCATTCCTGGCAAAGTTTACTCCAGGATTCATTCATTTAACCTTTATTTAAACAGATAAGTTACACTGAGC
>JBBPBX010054387.1:0-11510 GCA_038048925.1 Garcialebias charrua | reverse complement strand
TGATCATGTCCAGAGACAATACACAGAGTACTGCAGAGTTCAGATACCATCACTCAGTTCAAATTGTTCCCTATGGAGAGATCTGTAAACACTTGTGGTGTGCTGAGGACGACCAAAGATGAATCCAGAGTCCTGAAATGATGACAGAATTTTTATTCAGCTGAGCCCCTCTGAAAAGTCCATGGAAATTCTTCAATTGGAGGGGAGGGAGGGGGTAGAGCCATCAAGTTTACAAAACTTCCAGGCGGGTTGAGATAAGATGGCCTGTCAAGGCCAGTTTGGGAGCTGAATTGGGGACAGGCAGAACTTTAAAGTGAGACTAAACCCAGGTTGAGACGGTAACTCCTCCTTCCAAAATCTCCCTGAAAATGGGCGTGTCGAGAGACAAGGAGGGGTGGAGGTAGAGTTGTGCTTTTGTTCACGCCTCCACCTGCAACAACCTAAAACAAATTAAACCTCTAGCCAACAACATACACCAAGCAACAACAAAGAATAAACATGTAGATGTATTTATCTATTCCACCCATTCCATCCAAAACCAAAGGCCTAAAAAAATGAAAATGAAAAGAAAAATAAAACCGCTTGTCAGGAGTGAAATGCAGCACTTCCATATAAGGTATGCACTTCTCATCTCTGCAGGGGATTGGCTCTGCTTGAACCACCTGTGTGACATCACACATGAGCAGACATGTCACACATGAGCGTTTGCACAAATAAGAAAATTAAGGTGTAATCCACCAGTTCAACCCATAGAACTACCGTAAACACATTTTTAGACCAAATATTGCCAAATATTGCCAATTTACACAGATATGCACAATTATGTGAGAATAAACACAGCCATAGTGCTAGATAACATTTTAAACACATTCTAGGGAGTTTATCAGCTAAAAAAAAGTTAATTTTGGGTTTAGTCGCACTTTAATGACAGCTACCTTGAGTCTGTGTTGGTCCACTCGGTTCCGAAACATCCAAATTACATGGCCACACCAATGGACCATGCCTGAGAATAATCCAAGAGATCTGATCCATTCTGCCAAAAGCATTTGAGTCTGGGTGCTAGAGACACGAATCAAGCTATCACAAGGCAAGCAGCATGATCGGGCCCAAATTTGCTGCTGACAACTTCCTTGATTGTAGATAAACCAGCAACCAACCAAATCCAAAAAGCAGGAACCAATTATCATAAATCCAATCATAAATATGTCCTTAAAAGCTGCAAATGGCAGCAGAGATAGACACATCATCAAGTCTTCCAAGTCAATGATATCCAGCTGCATGCGTGCCAACAGCTCTCCTAAAGCCTGTCTTCTTAAAGAAATGTTATCAATTGTGTTGAGGGACCAGCTGACCAAATCCAATTCCATAGTTATGATTCGGAAGATTTGTAGAAGAGAGGCTCTGAGCAGTTTCATAGACAAGACAGAGCAAAGCAAAGTGGAGAGGGAGAGGAGGAGAATGCGCCCGCCCTTGAGAAGAGCAAGTGTTGAATGTGCTGTTGGAAAGAAGGCTCTGATGGATTGTCAAAACTATGATTTAATGAGGAGCAGTGTACAGTATTTGGATGCATGCTCAATAATCCAGGTTTAAAAAAATCTAATAAATTTAAGTCAGGTCCTCTGGACAGATTCAAAAAAAATAAAAATAGGATCCAGAGGAGCAGTGTAGTTTTTACCCTACTTGTGGAAGAGCGGATCAAATCTTTTGCAATATTTAATGGGTTCACAGATGTTTGATTTTAGAATCTACATGTGTTTTGTGACTCTGGAGAAAGCTTATCACCATGCTCACCAAGGCATTCTGTCAGGTGTGTTCCAGGGGTATGGGTGCCAGGGCCACTTTCAAGATCTATCTGGGGCCTTCTGCCCCGTCTAATCAAACCAAAAGCTTGTCCATCTTGTTCTTAGTGTGAGCTGAAGTCTGCCAGGGCTGTCCCTGGTCTCCAATCCTACTTTGTATGTGTGGTGTTCATAGACAGAATCTTGAGGCACAGTTATGAAAATAATGTGTCTAATTTGGGAACTTCTGAGTTGTATCTCTGCTTTTAGCAGACTATGTGGTTTTGTTAACATCTTTGGTAGCCTGGCCCTCGCCCTCCTGCACAGCTCCGCTCAATTCTCATTTCCCTTCACTGCACAGTCTGGGACTTCTCTCATCCACAAGGATTTCTCCGGTAGATTTTTGTTCGGACCAATCAGAGAACAGAAGGGGCGGAGTTTTTGGCCCCTAACCTACGCCCCCACCTGTCCCAGCGCAGCCAGCTCGCAGCGCATGTTCTCATTCAAAGCGATGCAGGAGTCCTGCATCGAGGACTGTTGTATAAATGACACAAAATGTATTAATTTCCCCTTCTTAATCCCTTATCTGGAGTTTTCTTTTGTTTTTTTGGCCAAAAGTCAAGTGTTCGCTCCCTCCTCCTCCTCCTTCTCCTCCTCTCCCTCCGCTGAACACGGAAATGCCCCCACCTGTCCCAGCGCGCAGCCGCATGTTCTCATTCAAAGCGATGCATGACTGTTTTATATGTGACACAAATTTATTAATTTCCCCTTCTTAATCCCTTATCTTGAGTTTTCTTTTGTTTTTTTCCCAAAAGTCAAGTGTTCGCTCCCTCCTCCTCCTCTCCCTCCGCTGAACAAGGAAACGTCTCAGGTTGTCACGAGAGAATTAAAGTCAGGTTTTAAGTTGCTGCCCGAGTCCCATCAGATTTCCTGGTCTTCTGGTGTGTTGGACCAGCGCTCCATGGTTTTATTTTATTAGGACGTTTTATTATCATATAAACACAGAATATACAACGGAGCGAGAGAAAATTCAACAGGAGGCGGAGCTGAAGTCAAGTTCAGAAGACCACAGGGGAGCAGCCATCAGCAGAGGCCACGCCTCCAGCAAGAATCGTTTTTAAATGGACAGGTCCCAGACCCTTGTCTGAAGCGAAGTGAAGGACAGGGTCTGGTTTCAACCAGGCTACATCTTTGGGTCACTTGTTAGGAATAAAATAACCTTTGATGATAAATTGTGGAAAATAACATAATATGGGTTGGTGAATATAAGGTTTAATTATGAAATGTGGAACATAGATCATATCAGCACTGGCTCTCCTCAGGGATGTGTGCTGAGCCCTCTTCTGTTCACTCTGCTCACATATGATTGTACAGCCACACATCCAGGCTGTCATATTGTTAAGTTTGCAGATGATACAGCTGTGGTGGGATGCATCACAGATAATGATGAATCCAGCTACAGACAGGAGGTGGAACATCTGGAGAGCTGGTGCAAAGAGAACAACCTTCACATGAATGTGAAGAAGACGAAGGAGATGATTGTGGACTTCAGAAGGAACAAACACACCCACACCCCACTGTATATAGGTGGATCTGCGGTGGAGGTGGTCTCCAGCTACAAATACCTGGGTGTACACATGAATGATAACCTCAGCTGGAGCAACAACACCACCAGCCTGATCAAGAAAGGTCATCAGAGACTCTACTTCCTCAGACGGCTGAGACGAGCCGGTCTGAGAAGCCCAGTCCTCACCTCGTTCTACAGGTGTGCAGTGGAGAGCGTCCTGTGCTCCAGCATCAACGTGTGGCATGGAGGCTGCACAGTTGCAGAGAGAAAAGCTCTGCAGAGAGTGGTGAAGGCTGCACAGAAGTCTGTGGGAGTCAGTCTCCCCACCATCACAGACATTTACACCTCCAGATGCAGAAAAAGAGCCACCTGCATCATGAAAGACCTCACTCACCCAGCACACTCACTCTTTGCACCACTCCCCTCGGGACGGAGGTTGAGGAGCATCAAATGTAGAACCACTAGACTGAGAAACAGCTTCTACCCTGAGGCTGTCAGACTCATGAATAAATAAATAATAAGAATAAACACTGCAAAATGTCACATCATACTGATACTGATCTGTTTCTTGTTGCTGCGTTCATCTGTGACCATCTGCTCATGTTCGTGCTGCTGTTTATAATGATGTTTTTCTACTACATTAGGGCTTAGTGTATTACTAGCTGATGTGATGTCTCTCTTAGTTAATCCTAGATGTTATTATTGTATTTCTCTTGCATTTGTTGTTGGATGTAACTGGGACCCTGTGTACATAATCTCGTTTTCAACACATGTACTACATGCGGTGCAAATGACAATAAATTCTCTCTGACTCTGACTCTGACTCTGATAAAGAAGACTAGAATGTCAGATGTGTAAAATAGGCCATAAGCTGATAAACAATATCTTTTTTGGTGACTGCTAACTTTTAAAATCAACCATGACACTTTCTGCCGTCAGTAGGAAAATAGTTCTTTATGAGACCTTTAATGACAAAATTAAATTAAATTAAATTTATTTATATAGTGCCAAATCACAACAAAGTTGTCTCAGGGCACTTTACAGGAGCACTTACATGCATAGAAAAGTCAATTAGTAAAGTTCTGTATCTAAGGAATCCAGCAGACAAGTTGAATCTTGGCTTTGTTGCAGTCTCCCATCCTGATCAAGCACAGTGGCAACAGTGGAAAGGAAAAACTCATTTTTAATAGTAAGAAACCTCCAGCAGAACCAGAGTCAGGACAAACAGCCATCTGCTTTCACTGATGTGTTACTGGCTGGTTTGAGAGGACAGAAAAGAGAGACAAACAAACACAGAATGGTAGGTCCAGATATAGGTCCAGGTGTACATGAACTGGTCTACCTAACTGTTACATTTTCATCTGTAAATCACTTCTTGGTCTGCTGCCTTCATACATCTCCTCCTACATGTCTCTGCATGAGTGCAGCTACAATGTGCTCTCTCAGGACATGATTACCTGCAGTGTTCTCTCAGTGAGGACTGAACTTGACAAAAGGGCCTTCTCCTACTCCGCTCCTGTTTCTTGGAATATCTTACAAAAAGATCTGAAGCTCTTGATCTCTCTAAATGGCTTTAAGAATCTGTTGGACTCCTGGCATGAACCAATGCAGACATGTTCCTGTTTTTTGTTTTCTACATTTGCCTTGTGATCTACCGGTAGTTGTTTTTGCTACTTTTTTGACATCTTATTTTACCTTGTTAAAAAAATATGCATGCCTCTTTTATGATTGTCTATTGTTGTTGCTGTTGTCCATTGTTGTCATCATTCTTTGTTGAAACCAGGTCACTCTTGTAAATGAGTCATCGAGGCTCACTGGAATTAACCTGTATACATACAGTAAAGGTCGAATGAAAAAAACAATAACTAGGATTTAGCAAAAAGTTGAGTCTTAAGCCTAGTTTTAAAACTGGACAATGTGTCAGCCTCACGGACAGAGATTGGAAGTTGGTTTCACAAGAGAGGAGCCTGAGAACTGAAAGCTCTGCCGCCCATTCTGGTTTTGTAAATTCTAGGAACCACAAGTAAACCTGAAACCTGATAATCAGAGTCAGAGTCAGAGAGAATTTATTGTCATTTGCACCGCATGTAGTACATGTGTTGAAAACGAGATTATGTACACAGGGTCCCAGTTACATCCAACAACAAATGCAAGAGAAAAACAATAATAACATCTAGGATTAACTAAGAGAGACATCAGCTAGTAATACACTAAGCCCTAATGTAGTAGAAAAACATCATTATAAACAGCAGCACGAACATGAGCAGATGGTCACAGATGAACGCAGCAACAAGAAACAGATCAGCATCAGCATGATGTGACATTTTGCAGTGTTTATTCTTATTATTTATTTATTCATGAGTCTGACAGCCTCAGGGTAGAAGCTGTTCCTCAGTCTAGTGGTTCTACATTTGATGCTCCTCAACCTCCGTCCCGAGGGGAGTGGTGCAAAGAGTGAGTGTGCTGGGTGAGTGAGGTCTTTCATGATGCAGGTGGCTCTTTTTCTGCATCTGGAGGTGTAAATGTCTGTGATGGTGGGGAGACTGACTCCCACAGACTTCTGTGCAGCCTTCACCACTCTTTGTAGAGCTTTCCTCTCTGCAACTGTGCAGCCTCCATGCCACACGTTGATGCTGGAGCACAGGACGCTCTCCACTGCACACCTGTAGAACGAGGTGAGGACTGAGCTTCTCAGACCGGCTCGTCTCAGCCGTCTGAGGAAGTAGAGTCTCTGATGACCTTTCTTGATCAGGCTGGTGGTGTTATTGCTCCAGCTGAGGTTATCATTCATGTGTACACCCAGGTATTTGTAGCTGGAGACCACCTCCACCGCAGATCCACCTATATACAGTGGGGTGTGGGTGTAATGATGAATAATGAAGTGCTCTGTTAGGAAAATATGGAAGAATAAGATCTGTAATACAAGATGGAGCTAGGTTGTTGAGGGCTTTGTAGGTTAGAAGTAGGATTTTGAATTCTATTCTGGATTTGAAAGGGAACAAGCCAGTGTATCTCTTGTGCCGGTCCCAAGCCCGGGTAAATGGTGAGGGTTGTGTCAGGAATGGCATCCGATGTAAAACTCTTTTGCCAAAACCATAATGCGAGTTCATCAAAGTGAAACCATACTGGATCGGTCGAGGCCCGGGTTAACAATGACCACCACCGGTGCTGTTGACAAACAGGGCACCAGCGGAAATTGTGCTACTCTTAGTTGAAGACCCAGAGGAGGGAAACCTGTCAGGAGACAGAGGGAGAAGAGGAAAGTGAAGAATGTAGGACTGAGGGTTGCAACTTTAAATGTGGGGACAATGACAGGCAAAGGTAGAGAGCTGGCTGACATGATGCAGAGAAGGAAGGTAGATGTTTTATGTGTCCAAGAGACCAAGTGGAAGGGCAGCAAGGCTCACAGTATTGGAGCAGGGTTCAAACTGTTTTACCATGGTGTGGATAGAAAGAGAAATGGAGTAGGGGTGGTCCTGAAGGAGGAGTTGGCAAAGAATGTAGTAGAGGTGAAGAGAGTGTCAGATAGGGTGATGTGTCTAAAGGTAGAAGTAGAAGGTCTGATGCTAAACATAGTCAGTGGTTATGCTCCACAGGTTGGATGTGATGGGGAGGAGAAAGATAAATTTTGGAAAGATTTGGATGAAGTGATAGAGAGTATTCCCAGGGAGGAAAGAGTGGTGATTGGAGCAGACCTGAATGGACATGTTGGTGAAGGAAACAGAGGGGATGAGGAAGTGATGGGTAGGTTTGGTGTCAAGGAAAGAAACCAGGAAGGACAGATGGTGGTGGATTTTGCCAAGAGAATGGAAATGGCTATAGTCAATACCTATTTCCAAAAGAGGGAGGAACATAGAGTGACTTATAAGAGTGGAGGAAGGAGTACACAGGTCGACTACATTCTGTGTAGAAGAGGAAACCTGAGAGAGATTGGAGACTGTAAGGTTGTGTCAGGGGAGAGCGTGGCCAGACAGCATCGGATGGCTGTGTGTAGAATGACTGTTGTTAATCACTGTTTTTTTTAATTAAAGTTTTTTTCCTTTTATACATACAAATAAGAAACCGTGGGTACAAAAGATGTTATACATATGATCTGTTTAAACAACATACTTAAACACAAACAAAAATTCTTTAAAAAAATAATCCCATTCACTCCTAACCCGGTCACTGCCCTATGGGGCTAAGGGCTACTACAGCAACAGTAATTAGAGAGACAGGTAGGAAGGTACTTGGTGTGTCATCTGGACAGAGAATGGACGATAAGGAAACCTGGTGGTGGAATAGTGAAGTGCAGGACGCCATTCAAAGAAAGAGATTAGCCAAGAAGAAATATGACAGTGAGAGGACTGAAGAGAGGAGACAGGAATATAAGGAGATGGGACATAGAGCAAAGAGGGAAGTAGCTAAGGCAAAGCAGAGGGCGTACAATGAGTTGTATGGGAGACTGGACACTAAAGAGGGCGAGAAGGACTTGTACCGATTGGCAAGACAGAGGGATCAAGCTGAGGGATCAGACAAAGTGCAGCCCAAAAACCCCCATGATGAGTACAATTAATGGACTAAGTTTTCCCTCGCCCGGACGCGGGTCACCGGGGCCCCACTCTGGAGCCAGGCCCGGAGGTGGGGCACGCTGGCGAGCGCCTGGTGGCCGGGCTTTTACCCATGGAGCCCGGCCGGGCACAGCCCGAAGAGGAGACGTGGGTCCCCCTTCCCATGGGCTCACCACCTGTGGGAGGGGCCAAAGGGGTCGGGTGCAATGTGAGATGGGTGGTGGCCGAGGGCGGGGACCCTGGCGGTCTGATCCTCGGCTACAGAAGCTGGCCATTGGGACATGGAATGTCACCTCTCTGGTGGGGAAGGAGCCTGAGCTAGTGTGTGAGGTTGAGAGGTTCCGACTAGAAATAGTCGGACTCACCTCAACGCATGGCTCTGGCTCTGGAACCAGTTTCCTTGAGAGGGGTTGGACACTCTTCCACTCTGGAGTTGCCCCTGGTGAGAGGCGCCGAGCAGGAGTGGGCATACTGGTTGCCCCCCATCTTGGTGCCTGTACGTTGGGGTTCACCCCGGTGAACGAGAGGGTAGCCTCCCTTCGCCTACGTGTGGGGGGACGGGCTCTGACTGTTGTTTGTGCCTATGCACCAAACGGCAGCTCAGACTACCCACCCTTTTTGGAGTCCTTGGAGGGGGTATTGGAGAGTGCGCCTCCTGGGGACTCCCTTGTTCTACTGGGGGACTTCAACGCTCACGTGGGCAATGACAGTGAGACCTGGAGGGGTGTGGTTGGGAGGAACGGCCCCCCTGATCTGAACCAGAGTGGTGTTCTGTTGTTGGACTTCTGTGCTCGTCATGGATTGTCCATAACGAACACCATGTTTAAGCATAAGGGTGTCCATATGTGCTCTTGGCACCAGGACACCCTAGGTCGCAGTTCGATGATCGACTTTGTTGTCGTCTCATCTGATCTGCGGCCGCATGTCTTGGACACTCGGGTGAGGAGAGGGGCGGAGCTGTCAACTGACCACTACCTGGTGGTGAGTTGGCTCCGATGGTGGGGGAGGATGCCGGTCAGACCTGGCAGACCCAAACGTATTGTGAGGGTCTGCTGGGAACGTCTGGCAGAGTCTCCCGTAAGACGGAGCTTTAACTCCCACCTCCGGGAGAGCTTTGAACACGTTCCAAGGGAGGCGGGGGACATGGAGTCCGAGTGGGCCGTGTTCCGCGCCTCTATTGTCGAGGCAGCTTATCGGAGCTGTGGCCGCAAGGTTGTTGGTGCCTGTCGTGGTGGCAACCCTCGAACCCGGTGGTGGACACCGGCAGTGAGGGATGCTGTCAGGCTGAAGAAGGAGTCCTATTGGGCCTTTTTGGCTTGTGGGACCCCGGAAGCAGCTGATAGGTACCGGCAGTCCAAGCGGCATGCGGCTCGGGTGGTTGCTGAGGCAAAAACTCGGGCGTGGGAGGAGTTCGGAGAGGCCATGGAGAATGACTTCCGTACGGCTTCGAGGCGATTCTGGTCCACCATCCGGCGTCTCAGGGGGGGAAAGAGGTACGAGACCAACACCATTTATGGTGGAGGTGGCGTGCTACTGACCTCAACTCGGGATGTTGTGAGTCGGTGGGCGGAATACTTCGAAGACCTCCTCAATCCTACTGGCACGTCTTCCACTGAGGAAGCAGAGCCTGGGGACTTTGGGTCGGGTTCTCCGATCTCTGGTGCTGAGGTCGCCGAGGTGGTTAAAAAGCTCCGCGGTGGCAAGGCTCCGGGGGTGGATGAGATTCGCCCGGAGTTCCTTAGGGCTCTGGATGTTGTAGGGTTGTGTTGGCTTACGCGACTCTGCAATATCGCGTGGACATCGGGGGCAGTTCCCTTGGATTGGCAGACTGGGGTGGTGGTTCCCCTATTTAAAAAGGGGGACCGTAGGGTGTGTTCCAACTATAGGGGGATCACACTCTTAAGCCTCCCTGGTAAGGTCTATTCAGGGGTTCTGGAGAGGAGGGTCCGTCGGATAGTCGAACCTCGGATTCAGGAGGAGCAGTGTGGTTTTCGTCCTGGTCGTGGAACACTGGACCAGCTCTACACCCTCAGCAGGGTCCTGGAGGGTGCGTGGGAGTTTGCCCAACCAGTTTACATGTGCTTTGTGGACTTGGAGAAGGCATTCGACCGCGTCCCTCGGGGGGTTCTGTGGGGGGTACTCCGGGAGTATGGGGTACCAGGCCCTTTGATAAGGGCTGTTAGGTCCCTGTACGACCGGTGTCAGAGCTTGGTCCGCATTGCCGGCAGTAAGTCAGGCTCGTTTCCGGTGAGAGTTGGACTCCGCCAAGGTTGCCCTTTGTCACCGATTCTGTTCATAACTTTTATGGACAGAATTTCTAGGCGCAGCCAAGGTGTTGAGAGGATCCGTTTTGGTGACCTTAGAATCGCTTCTCTGTTTTTTGCAGATGATGTGGTCCTACTGGCTTCATCAGTTCGTGATTTACAACTTTCACTGGAGCGGTTTGCAGCCGAGTGTGATGCGGCCGGGATGAGGATCAGTTCCTCCAAATCCGAGGCCATGGTCTTGAGCCGGAAAAGGGTAGCATGCCCTCTCCGGGTCGGGGAGGAGGTCCTGCCCCAAGTGGAGGAGTTTAAGTATCTCGGGATCTTGTTCACGAATGAGGGAAAACTGGAGCGTGAGATCGATAGGCGGATAGGTGCAGCGTCCGCAGTGAAGCGGGCGCTGTACCGGTCTGTCGTGGTGAAGAGAGAGCTGAGTCAAAAGGCAAAGCTCTCAATTTACCGATCGATCTACGTTCCCACCCTCATCTATGGTCATGAGCTTTGGGTTATGACCGAAAGAACAAGATCTCGGATACAAGCGGCTGAAATGAGTTTTCTCCGCAGGGTGGCTGGACTCTCCCTTAGAGATAGGGTGAGAAGCTCAGTCATCCGGGAGGGACTCGGAGTAGAGCCGCTGCTTCTCCACATCGAGAGGAGCCAGTTGAGGTGGCTCGGGCATCTGGTTAGGATGCCTCCTGGACGCCTCCCTGGTGAGGTGTTCCGGGCATGTCCCACCGGGAGGAGACCCAGAGGAAGACCCAGGACGCGCTGGAGGGACTATGTTTCTCGGCTGGCCTGGGAACGCCTTGGGATTCCCCCGGAGGAGCTGCTCCAAGTGGCTGGGGAGAGGGAAGTCTGGGCCTCCCTACTTAGGCTGCTACCCCCGCGACCCGACCCCGGATAAGCGGAAGAAAATGGATGGATGGATGGATGGTGGGAATGGGAATGTTCTAACAAGTGAGGAGAGTGTGATGGGAAGATGGAAGGATTACTTTGAGGAGCTAATGAATGAAGAGAATGAAAGAGAAAGAAGAGTGGAGGTCATAGAAACTGTGGACCAGGAAGTGGGAAAGATTAGTGAGGGTGAAGTCCGGAAAGCTCTGAAAAGAATGAAGAAGGGGAAGGCAGTAGGACCTGATGACATACCAGTGGAGGTTTGGAAATGTCTTGGAGAGATGGCAGTGAGGTTTTTGACTCAAATATTTAATGGAATATTTGAGGGTGAGAAAATGCCTGAAGAATGGAGAAGAAGTGTGCTGGTTCCCATTTTTAAGAACAAGGGTGATGTACAGAGTTGTAGCAACTACAGGGGAATTAAGTTGATGAGCCACACAATGAAGATCTGGGAGAG
>JBBPBX010054386.1:0-23489 GCA_038048925.1 Garcialebias charrua | reverse complement strand
AATAGCAGAAAGAAGCTTAAATGTCTTAGAAATTAGTAGAGAGAGTAAATTTTTGTAGAATTAGGCTGGAAAAAGTTGAAATGAGTTCAAATAATGTAAAATGTGTTGAAACAAGCCTAAATTAGCATAAAAACAGCTTAATAGTAGCTAAAATAGCAGAAGAAGCTGAAACTAGCAGAAATAAGCACAAAGCAGCATAATATGAAGTATCTGAAACAATCTGAAATTGAAAAAAATCTGAAATAAGTAGAAATAAGCAAAATAAAGTTGAAAATATCTGAATAAAGCTGAAATTGGCCAAAAACAGCTGAACAACAGCTAAAACAAGCAGAAACAATCTTAAATTACCAGAAGGAAGTTGGTAGAGCATGGTTTTGCTGAATTA
The DNA here is from genome assembly GCA_038048925.1 of Garcialebias charrua. NCBI lineage: Eukaryota > Metazoa > Chordata > Actinopteri > Cyprinodontiformes > Rivulidae > Garcialebias > Garcialebias charrua. The sequence continues at coordinate 23,104 of JBBPBX010054386.1, read as the reverse complement.
GGCTGAAAAAAGTTGGATTGATTAAAAAAAATTGTTGAAATAGCTGAAAAAGCTGAAATTTGCATAAAACAGCTAAATAGTAGCTAAAATAAGCAGAAATAATCTGAAATTACCAGAAGGAAGTTGGTAGAGCATGGTTTTGCTGAATTAGGCTGAAAAAAGTTGGATTGATTTTAAAAAATTGTTGAAATAGCTGAAAAAGCTGAAATTTGCATAAAACAGCTAAATAGTAGCTAAAGTAGCAAAAATATGTTAATCTTTGAAAAATTTGCTGAAAGGAGCATAATGATCTGAAATTAGCAGAAATAAGTCAGTAGATGTACAAAAATGTTGAAGTAAGCTGCATTAGGCTGAAAAGAGTGCAACACAGTTCAAGAAACAGCTGAAATCAGCTGAAAGTAGCTGAAATATTTTTTTTAAATGTACAAGGTAGCTGAAGGAAGCCGAGCTGGTCCAAAATGTGAAAAAAGTAGTGAAATATTGTAATGAGTTCCAAAGATATCAAGGATGTAAAATGAGCTCCATTCATTTTCAATGGGAAAAAAGTGGCCGAAAAAGCTGAATATTTCAAAAAGCTGAAGTTGCATCAATACCAAAAGTCATAGCCGGAGTGTCCTCAATGAGCTGAACATTTTGATATATGAATTGTTGAAATAGCACAAAAACTGTAGGAGGAGTAGCGTGCCGAAAAACGTACGGAATCAGGATAGTAACATCTAAGATTATCAATAAATATAAACACAATCACTATAGTGTGAATGCCTATGTGGCATTCACACAATAAATATAAACACAATCACTATAGTGTGAATGCCTATGTGGCATTCACACAACTAGATTGCATTTCCTGAGAAAATGCATGTGTGAATGCCAAAATGGCCGTTATGACTTGAATGTTTAATCAAAATGGCCGCTTTACCTAATGTGCTTATTAAATCAAAATGGCTAACTTGTCTACTTAAATTGTAGAACCAAAATGGTAACAATACATGCATTGACTTACTTCGCAAGGCAATTAACTGCCTTGTATATTGAACCAAAATGGCCACTTCACCTAATTTGCATATTCAATCAAAATGGCCGCTTCACCTAATGCATGATAAAGAATGTCCATAGCTACAACCTCACCAAATTTCGGCTCTCTATGAATAAATATGGCTGATTTAAAGCCATTTGAAAGTAGCGTTGTTGGCCATCTTGGATTTTACAGTATTTTTAATGTTTTGCTTTGTCGGCCATCTTGGATTTTTGATTTGGATTCCGTACATGATAGAGGATTCCCTCAGCTACAACCTCACCAAATTTCGGCTCTCTATGTATAATAATGGCTAAGTTAAAGCCATTTGAAAGTAGCGTTGGTGGCCATCTTGGATTTTACAGTATTTTTAATGTTTTGCTTTGTCTGCCATCTTGGATTTTTGATTTGGATTCCGTACATGATAGAGGATTCCCTTAGCTACAACCTCACCAAATTTCAGCTCTCTATGAATAAAGATGGCTGAGTTAAAGCCATTTGAATGTAGCGTTGGCGGCCATCTTGAATTTTTACAGTTTTTTAATGTTTTACTTTGTCGGCCATCTTGGATTTTTGATTTGGATTCCGTACATGATAGATAATGTCCTCAGCTACTACCTCACCAAATTTCGACTCTCTATGTATAATGATGGCTGAGTTAAAGCCATTTGAAAGTAGCGTTGGCGGCCATCTTGGATTTTTGATTTTGATATAGCATTTGATAGGAAACATTCTCAGCTATCACTACACCAAGTTTCAGCTCAATATCACTAAAATTGACCATTTTATAGTATTTTTACTTTTTTGCATTGTCGGCCATCTTGGATTTTTTTTTGGATTCTATACATGATAGATAATGTCCTCAGCTACAACCTCACCAAATTTCAGCTCTCTATGTATAAAGATGGTCGAGTTATAACCATTTGAAAGTAGCGTTGGCAGCCATCAGCTGAAATTGGTCAAAAACAGCTGAATATTATCTAAAATAGCAGAAATAAGCTTAAATTAGCAGCAGGAATTAGTAAGAGCTTAATTGGGAATAATCTGAAACATCTTAAACAATCTGAAATCTGAAATAATCTGAAATAAGCAAAAAAAGTTGAAATTATCTGAAAAAAGCTTAAGATATCATAAACAGCTGAATACTATCTAAAATAGCAGAAATAAGCTTAAATTATCTGAAGTAATTAGAAATAGCATAATTGTGAATAATCTGAAATATCTGAAACAATCTGAAATCTGAAAAAATCTGAACTAAGCAGAAATAAGCAAAATAAAGTTGAAATTATCTGAAAAAAGCTAAAGATAGCAAAAACAGCTGAATATTATCTGAAATAGCAGAAATAAGCTTAACTGTGTTAGAAATTAGTAGAGAGAGTGTAGTTTTGCAGAATTAGGATGGAAAAAGTTGAAATGAGTTCAAATAATGTGGAATTTGTTGAAACAAGCCTAAATTAGCATAAAAACAGCTTAATAGTAGCTAAAATAGCAGAAGAAGCTGAAACTAGCAGAAATAAGCACAAAGCAGCATAATCTGAATAATCTAAAATATCTGAAACTATCTGAAATCTGAAAAAATCTGAACTAAGCAGAAATAAGCAAAATAAAGTTGAAATTATCTGAAAAAAGCTTAAGATAGCAAAAACAGCTGAATATTATCTGAAATAGCAGAAAGAAGCTTAAATGTCTTAGAACTTAGTAGAGAGAGTACATTTTTGCAGAATTTGGCTGGAAAAAGTTGAAATGAGTTCAAATAATGTGGAATGTGTTGAAACAAGCCTAAATTAGCATAAAAACAGCTTAATAGTAGCTAAAATAGCAGAAGAAGCTGAAACTAGCAGAAATAAACACAAAGCAGAAGAATATGAAGTATCTGAAACAATCTGAAATTGAAAAAAATCTGAAATAAGTAGAAATAAGCAAAATAAAGTTGAAAATATATGAATAAAGCTGAAATTGGCCAAAAACAGCTGAACAACAGCTAAAACAAGCAGAAACAATCTTAAATTACCAGAAGGAAGTTGGTAGAGCATGGTTTTGCTGAATTAGGCTGAAAAAAGTTGGATTGATTAAAAAAAATTGTTGAAATAGCTGAAAAAGCTGAAATTATCATAAAACAGCTAAATAGTAGCTAAAATAGCTAAAATATCTTAATCTTTCAAAAATTATCTGAAAGGAGCATAATGATCTGAAATTAGCAGAAATAAGTCAGTAGAAGTACAAAAATGTTGAAGTAAGCTGCATAAAGCTGAAAAGAGTGCAAAGTCGTTGTAGAAACAGTTGAAATTAGCTGAAAGTAGCTGAAATATTTTTAAAAAATGTACAAGGTAGCTGAAGGAAGTTGAGTTGGTCCAAAATGTGAAAGGAGTAGTGAAATATTGTAATGAGTTCCAAAGATATCAAGGATGAAAAATTAGCTCCATTCATTTTCAATGGGGAAAAAATGGCCGAAAAGGCTGAATATTTCAAAAAGCTAAAGTTGCACCAATACCAAAAGTCATAGCCATCATGTCCTGAATGAGCTGAACATTTTGATATATGAATTGTTGCAATAGCACAAAAACTGTAGGAGGAGTAGCGTGCCGAAAAACGTACGGAATCAGGATAGTAACAGATGTAATTGTAACACTAGATTGCATTTCCTGAGAAAATGCATGTGTGAATGCCAAAATGGCCGCTTCACCCAACTTGCATGTTCAATCAAAATGGCCGCTTTACCTAATGTGCTTATTAAATCAAAATGGCTAACTTGTCTACTTAAATTGTAGAACCAAAATGGTAACAATACATGCATTGACTTACTTCGCAAGGCAATTAACTGCCTTGTATATTGAACCAAAATGGCCACTTCACCTAATTTGCATATTCAATCAAAATGGCCGTTTCACCTAATGCATGATAAAGAATGTCCATAGCTACAACCTCACCAAATTTCGGCTCTCTATGAATAAATATGGCTGATTTAAAGCCATTTGAAAGTAGCGTTGGTGGCCATCTTGGATTTTACAGTATTTTTAATGTTTTGCTTTGTCGGCCATCTTGGATTTTTGATTTGGATTCCGTACATGATAGAGGATTCCCTCAGCTACAACCTCACCAAATTTCGGCTCTCTATGTATAATGATGGCTGAGTTAAAGCCATTTGAAAGTAGCGTTGGAAGCCATCTTGGATTTTACAGTATTTTTAATGTTTTGCTTTGTCGGCCATCTTGGATTTTTGATTTGGATTCCATACATGATAGAGGATTCCCTCAGCTACAACCTCACCAAATTTCAGCTCTCTATTAATAAAGATGGCTGAGTTAAAGCCATTTGAATGTAGCGTTGGCGGCCATCTTGGATTTTTACAGTTTTTTAATGTTTTACTTTGTCGGCCATCTTGGATTTTTTATTTGGATTCCGTACATGATAGATAATGCCCTCAGCTACAACCTCACCAAATTTCGGCTCTCTATGTATAATGATGGCTGAGTTAAAGCCATTTGAAAGTAGCGTTGGCGGCCATCTTGGATTTTTGATTTTTATATAGCATTTGATAGGAAACATTCTCAGCTATCACTACACCAAGTTTCAGCTCAATATCACTAAAATTGACCATTTTATAGTATTTTTACTTTTTTGCATTGTCGGCCATCTTGGATTTTTTTTTGGATTCTATACATGATAGATAATGTCCTCAGCTACAACCTCACCAAATTTCAGCTCTCTATGTATAAAGATGGTCGAGTTATAACCATTTGAAAGTAGCGTTGGCGGCCATCAGCTGAAATTGGTCAAAAACAGCTGAATATTATCTAAAATAGCAGAAATAAGCTTAAATTAGCAGCAGGATTTAGTAAGAGCTTAATTGGGAATAATCTGAAACATCTTAAACAATCTGAAATCTGAAATAATCTGAAATAAGCAAAAAAAGTGGAAATTATCTGAAAAAAGCTAAAGATAGCATAAACAGCTGAATATTATCTAAAATAGCAGAAATAAGCTTAAATTATCTGAAGTAATTAGAAATAGCATAATTGTGAATAATCTGAAATATCTGAAACAATCTGAAATCTGAAAAAATCTGAACTAAGCAGAAATAAGCAAAATAAAATTGAAATTATCTGAAAAAAGCTTAAGATAGCAAAAACAGCTGAATATTATCTGAAATAGCAGAAAGAAGCTTAAAAGTCTTAGAAATTAGTGGAGAGAGTACAGTTTTGCAGAATTATGCTGGAAAAAGTTGAAATGAGTTCAAATAATGTGGAATTTGTTGAAACAAGCCTAAATTAGCATTAAAACAGCTTAATAGTAGCTAAAATAGCAGAAGAAGCTGAAACTAGCAGAAATAAGCACAAAGCAGCATAATCTGAATAATCTAAAATATCTGAAACAATCTGAAATCCGAAAAAATCTGAACTAAGCAGAAATAAGTAAAATGAAGTTGAAATTATCTGAAAAAAGCTTAAGATAGCAAAAACAGCTAAATATCATCTGAAATAGCAGAAAGAAGCTTAAATGTCTTAGAAATTAGTAGAGATAGTACAGTTTTGCAGAATTAGGCTGGAAAAAGTTGAAATGAGTTCAAATAATGTGGAATATGTTGAAACGAGCCTAAATTAGCATAAAAACAGCTTAATAGTAGCTAAAATAGCAGAAGAAGCTGAAACTAGCAGAAATAAGCACAAAGCAGCATAATCTGAAATATCTGAAACAATCTGAAATAGTAAAACATCTGAAATAAGCAGAAATAAGCAAAATAAAGTTGAAATTATCTGAAAAAAGCTGAAATGGCCAAAAACAGCTGAACAACAGCTAAAACAAGCAGAAACAATCTTAAATTACCAGAAGGAAGTTGGTAGAGCATGATTTTGCTGAATTAGGCTGAAAAAAGTTGGATTGATTAAAAACATCGTTGAAATAGCTGAAAAAGCTTTAATTTGCATAAAACAGCTAAATAGTAGCTAAAATAGCTAAAATATCTTAATCTTTGAAAAATTATCTGAAAGGAGCATAATGATCTGAAATTAGCAGAAATAAGTCAGTAGAAGTACAAAAATGTTGAAGTAAGCTGCATAAAGCTGAAAAGAGCACAAAGCAGTTGAAGAAACAGCTGAAATGAGCTGAAAGTAGCTGAATTTTTTTAAAAATTTTGTACAAGGAAGCTGAAGGAAGCTGAGCTAGTCCAAAATGTGAAAGGAGTAGTGAAATATTGTAATGAGTTCCAAAGATATCAAGGATGTAAAATGAGCTCCATTCATTTTCAATGGGAAAAAAATGGCCGAAAAGGCTGAATATTTCAAAAAGCTAAAGTTGCACCAATACCAAAAGTCATAGCCATCATGTCCTAAATGAGCTGAACATTTTGATATATGAATTGTTGAAATAGCACAAAAACTGTAGGAGGAGTAGCGTGCCAAAAAACGTACGGAATCAGGATAGTAACCGGAATAAGTTTAATAATAAATATAAACACAATCACTATAGTGTGAATGCCTATGTGGCATTCACACAAATATAAACACAATCACTATAGTGTGAATGCCTATGTGGCATTCACACAATAATAATAAATATAAACACAATCACTATAGTGTGAATGCCTATGTGGCATTCACACAACTAGATTGCATTTCCTGAGAAAATGCATGTGTGAATGCCAAAATGGCCGCTTCACCCAACTTGCATGTTCAATCAAAATGGCCGCTTTACCTAATGTGCTTATTAAATCAAAATGGCTAACTTGTCTACTTAAATTGTAGAACCAAAATGGTAACAATACATGCATTGACTTACTTCGCAAGGCAATTAACTGCCTTGTATATTGAACCAAAATGGCCACTTCACCTAATTTGCATATTCAATCAAAATGGCCGTTTCACCTAATGCATGATAAAGAATGTCCATAGCTACAACCTCACCAAATTTCGGCTCTCTATGAATAAATATGGCTGATTTAAAGCCATTTGAAAGTAGCGTTGGTGGCCATCTTGGATTTTACAGTATTTTTAATGTTTTGCTTTGTCGGCCATCTTGGATTTTTGATTTGGATTCCGTACATGATAGAGGATTCCCTCAGCTACAACCTCACCAAATTTCGGCTCTCTATGTATAATGATGGCTGAGTTAAAGCCATTTGAAAGTAGCGTTGGTGGCCATCTTGGATTTTACAGTATTTTTAATGTTTTGCTTTGTCGGCCATCTTGGATTTTTGATTTGGATTCCGTACATGATAGAGGATTCCCTCAGCTACAACCTCACCAAATTTCAGCTCTCTATGAATAAAGATGGCCGAGTTAAAGCCATTTGAATGTAGCATTGCGGCCATCTTGGATTTTTACAGTTTTTTAATGTTTTACTTTGTCGGCCATCTTGGATTTTTGATTTGGATTCCGTACATGATAGAGGATTCCCTCAGCTACAACCTCACCAAATTTCGACTCTCTATGTATAATGATGGCTGATTTAAAGCCATTTGAATGTAGCGTTGGCGGCCATCTTGGATTTTTACAGTTTTTTAATGTTTTACTTTGTCGGCCATCTTGGATTTTTGATTTGGATTCCGTACGTGATAGATAATGTCCTCGGCTACAACCTCACCAAATTTCGGCTCTCAATGTATAAATATGGCCGAGTTAAAACCATTTGAAAGTAGCATTGGCGGCCATCTTGGATTTTTGATTTTGATATAGCATTTGATAGGAAACATTCTCAGCTATCACTACACCAAGTTTCAGCTCAATATCACTAAAATTGACCATTTTATGGTATTTTTACTTTTTTGCATTGTCGGCCATCTTGGATTTTTGATTTGGATTCAATACATGATAGAGGATGTCCTTAGCTACAACCTCACCAAATTTCAGCTCTCTATGTATAAAGATGGCTGAGTTAAAGCCATTTGAATGTAGCGTTGGCGGCCATCAGCTGAAATTGAACAAAAACAGCTAAATATTATCTAATATATCAGAAATAAGCTTAAATCCGAAGAAGCAATTAGTAAGAGCCTAATTGGGAATAATCTGAAACATCTTAAACAATCTGAAATCTGAAATAATCTGAAATAAGCAAAAAAAGTGGAAATTATCTGAAAAAAGCTTAAGATAGCATAAACAGCTGAATATTATCTAAAGTAGCAGAAATAAGCATCAATTATCTGAAGTAATTAGAAATAGCATAATTGTGAATAATCTGAAATATCTGAAACAATCTGAAATCTGAAAAAATCTGAACTAAGCAGAAATAAGCAAAATAAAGTTGAAATTATCTGAAAAAAGCTTAAGATAGCAAAAACAGCTGAATATTATCTGAAATAGCAGAAATAAGCTTAACTGTGTTAGAAATTAGTAGAGAGAGTACAGTTTTGCAGAATTAGGATGGAAAAAGTTGAAATGAGTTCAAATAATGTGGAATTTGTTGAAACAAGCCTAAATTAGCATAAAAACAGCTTAATAGTAGCTAAAATAGCAGAAGAAGCTGAAACTAGCAGAAATAAGCACAAAGCAGCATAATCTGAATAATCTAAAATATCTGAAACTATCTGAAATCTGAAAAAATCTGAACTAAGCAGAAATAAGCAAAATAAAGTTGAAATTATCTGAAAAAAGCTTAAGATAGCAAAAACAGCTGAATATTATCTGAAATAGCAGAAAGAAGCTTAAATGTCTTAGAACTTAGTAGAGAGAGTACATTTTTGCAGAATTTGGCTGGAAAAAGTTGAAATGAGTTCAAATAATGTGGAATGTGTTGAAACAAGCCTAAATTAGCATAAAAACAGCTTAATAGTAGCTAAAATAGCAGAAGAAGCTGAAACTAGCAGAAATAAGCACAAAGCAGCAGAATATGAAGTATCTGAAACAATCTGAAATTGAAAAAAATCTGAAATAAGTAGAAATAAGCAAAATAAAGTTGAAAATATCTGAATAAAGCTGAAATTGGCCAAAAACAGCTGAACAACAGCTAAAACAAGCAGAAACAATCTTAAATTACCAGAAGGAAGTTGGTAGAGCATGGTTTTGCTGAATTAGGCTGAAAAAAGTTGGATTGATTAAAAAAAATTGTTGAAATAGCTGAAAAAGCTGAAATTATCATAAAACAGCTAAATAGTAGCTAAAATAGCTAAAATATCCCAATCTTTCAAAAATTATCTGAAAGGAGCATAATGATCTGAAATTAGCAGAAATAAGTCAGTAGAAGTACAAAAATGTTGAAGTAAGCTGCATAAAGCTGAAAAGAGTGCAAAGCAGTTGAAAAAACAGCTGAAATTAGCTGAAAGTAGCTGAAATATTTTTAAAAAAATGTACAAGGTAGCTGAAGGAAGCTAAGCTGGTCCAAAATGTGAAATGAGTAGTGAAATATTGTAAAGAGTTCCAAAGATATCAAGGATGAAAAATTAGCTCCATTCATTTTCAATGGGGAAGAAAATGGCCGAAAAGGCTAAATAATTCAAAAAGCTAAAGTTGCACCAATACCAAAAGTCATAGCCGGATTGTCCTAATCGAGCTGAACGTTTTGATATATGGATTGTTGAAATAGCACAAAAACTGTAGGAGGAGTAGCGTGCCAAAAAACGTACGGAATCAGGATAGTAACATCTAAGATTATCTAATAATAAATATAAACACAATCACTATAGTGTGAATGCCTATGTGGCATTCACACAACTAGATTGCATTTCCTGAGAAAATGCATGTGTGAATGCCAAAATGGCCGCTTCACCCAACTTGCATGTTCAATCAAAATGGCCGCTTTACCTAATGTGCTTATTAAATCAAAATGGCTAACTTGTCTACTTAAATTGTAGAACCAAAATGGTAACAATACATGCATTGACTTACTTCGCAAGGCAATTAACTGCCTTGTATATTGAACCAAAATGGCCACTTCACCTAATTTGCATATTCAATCAAAATGGCCGTTTCACCTAATGCATGATAAAGAATGTCCATAGCTACAACCTCACCAAATTTCGGCTCTCTATGAATAAATATGGCTGATTTAAAGCCATTTGAAAGTAGCGTTGGTGGCCATCTTGGATTTTACAGTATTTTTAATGTTTTGCTTTGTCGGCCATCTTGGATTTTTGATTTGGATTCCGTACATGATAGAGGATTCCCTCAGCTACAACCTCACCAAATTTCGGCTCTCTATGTATAATGATGGCTGAGTTAAAGCCATTTGAAAGTAGCGTTGGTGGCCATCTTGGATTTTACAGTATTTTTAATGTTTTGCTTTGTCGGCCATCTTGGATTTTTGATTTGGATTCCGTACATGATAGAGGATTCCCTCAGCTACAACCTCACCAAATTTCGGCTCTCTATGTATAATGATGGCTGAGTTAAAGCCATTTGAAAGTAGCGTTGGTGGCCATCTTGGATTTTACAGTATTTTTAATGTTTTGCTTTGTCGGCCATCTTGGATTTTTGATTTGGATTCCGTACATGATAGAGGATTCCCTCAGCTACAACCTCACCAAATTTCAGCTCTCTATGAATAAAGATGGCTGAGTTAAAGCCATTTGAATGTAGCGTTGGCGGCCATCTTGGATTTTTACAGTTTTTTAATGTTTTACTTTGTCGGCCATCTTGGATTTTTGATTTGGATTCCGTACATGATAGATAATGTCCTCAGCTACAACCTCACCAAATTTCGACTCTCTATGTATAATGATGGCTGAGTTAAAGCCATTTGAAAGTAGCGTTGGCGGCCATCTTGGATTTTTGATTTTGATATAGCATTTGATAGGAAACATTCTCAGCTATCACTACACCAAGTTTCAGCTCAATATCACTAAAATTGACCATTTTATGGTATTTTTACATTTTTGCATTGTCGGCCATCTTGGATTTTTGATTTGGATTCAATACATGATAGAGAATGTCCTTAGCTACAACCTCACCAAATTTCAGCTCTCTATGTATAAAGATGGCTGAGTTAAAGCCATTTGAATGTAGCGTTGGCGGCCATCAGCTGAAATTGAACAAAAACAGCTAAATATTATCTAATATATCAGAAATAAGCTTAAATCAGAAGAAGGAATTAGTAAGAGCCTAATTGGGAATAATCTGAAACATCTTAAACAATCTGAAATCTGAAATAATCTGAAATAAGCAAAAAAAGTGGAAATTATCTGAAAAAAGCTTAAGATAGCATAAACAGCTGAATATTATCTAAAGTAGCAGAAATAAGCATCAATTATCTGAAGTAATTAGAAATAGCATAATTGTGAATAATCTGAAATATCTGAAACAATCTGAAATCTGAAAAAATCTGAACTAAGCAGAAATAAGCAAAATAAAGTTGAAATTATCTGAAAAAAGCTTAAGATAGCAAAAACAGCTGAATATTATCTGAAATAGCAGAAAGAAGCTTAAATGTCTTAGAAATTAGTAGAGAGAGTACAGTTTTGCAGAATTAAGCTGGAAAAAGTTGAAATGAGTTCAAATAATGTGGAATTTATTGAAACAAGCCTAATTAGCATAAAAACAGCTTAATAGTAGCTAAAATAGCAGAAGAAGCTGAAACTAGCAGAAATAAGCACAAAGCAGCATAATATGAAGTATTTGAAACAATCTGAAATTGCAAAAAATCTGAAATAAGCAGAAATAAGCAAAATAAAGTTGAAATTATCTGAAAAAAGCTGAAATTGGCCAAAAACAGCTGAACAACAGCTAAAACAAGCAGAAACAATCTTAAATTACAAGAAGGAAGTTGGGAGAGCATGGTTATGTTGATTTAGGCTGAAAAAAGTTGGATTGATTAAAAAAAATTGTTGAAATAGCTGAAAAAGCTGAAATTTGCATAAAACAGCTAAATAGTAGCTAAAATAAGCAGAAATAATCTGAAATTACCAGAAGGAAGTTGGTAGAGCATGGTTTTGCTGAATTAGGCTGAAAAAAGTTGGATTGATTTTAAAAAATTGTTGAAATAGCTGAAAAAGCTGAAATTTGCATAAAACAGCTAAATAGTAGCTAAAGTAGCAAAAATATGTTAATCTTTGAAAAATTTGCTGAAAGGAGCATAATGATCTGAAATTAGCAGAAATAAGTCAGTAGATGTACAAAAATGTTGAAGTAAGCTGCATTAGGCTGAAAAGAGTGCAACACAGTTCAAGAAACAGCTGAAATCAGCTGAAAGTAGCTGAAATATTTTTTTTAAATGTACAAGGTAGCTTAAGGAAGCCGAGCTGGTCCAAAATGTGAAAAAAGTAGTGAAATATTGTAATGAGTTCCAAAGATATCAAGGATGTAAAATGAGCTCCATTCATTTTCAATGGGAAAAAAGTGGCCGAAAAGGCTAAATATTTCAAAAAGCTAAAGTTGCACCAATACCAAAAGTCATAGCCGGATTGTCCTAATCGAGCTGAACGTTTTGATATATGGATTGTTGAAATAGCACAAAAACTGTAGGAGGAGTAGCGTGCCGAAAAACGTACGGATGGAAGATAGTAACCGGAATAATAATAAGTTTATTAAATATAAACAGAATCACTATAGTGTGAATGCCTTGTTTAGGCATTCACACAACTAGAAAAACCGCATTTCCTGCGAAAATGCACGTGTGAATGCCTTAGCGCCGCTCCGCCCTTCTCGCGGCGACCGCGGGAAGTCCAGCTGGTCCACCCCGAAACACTCTCGTGCCTTTCCCGTACCCGTTCGGCACCCAATGCGTGCACCCGATTTGGTCCACATTCCAAAATGGCCGCCTTCCCATTTATCGTACAACGTTGACGCCAGAGGGTTTTCTGTGCGTCTTGGTGAATTGGACAAGTGTACCAAATTTCATGATCCTACGTGAAACTAAGGCTAATGCGGAGGGTAGTTTGAAATTTTGTAGGTGGCGCTCTTGAGTCGTTTCTGTTGCAATTTTGGCCACGCCCCCAAAATATGTAATCGTTCACCAGTCCTGATGAGTCTGCCAATTTTGGTGAGTTTTGGGATATGACAAAGCCCCCAAAATGCCATTTGATTTTAGCTCCATTCATTTTCAATGGGATAAAAATGGCCGAAAAGGTCGCCTTTCCTTTCATCGTACAACGTTGGTGCCAGAGGGTTTTCTGTGCGCCTTGGTGAATCGGGGAGGTGTACCAAATTTCATGATCCTACGTGAAACTAAGGCCAATGCGGAGGGTAATTTGAAATATTCTAGGTGGCGCTCTTGAGCCGTTTCTGTTGCAATTTTGGCCACGCCCCCAAAATATGTAATTTTTCACCAGTCCTGACGAGTCTGCCAAATTTGGTGAGTTTTGGGATATGATAAAGCTCCCAAAAGGCCAAACGTATTGTGACGGCGTTACGTCTGATTCGCCACATTGCCACGCCCACATGCTCCACCCAAAACGGTCAGTGTTGGAAAGCTTGTTACAGCAACATGTCTTTGGTCACTGGACAGACCGTCACGCTGATTAGGTAACAGGTGTCCGATCGGGATGTTCAATGTACAACTGTACACTTCCTGTTGTGAGGGGGCGTGGCTTAATTATTGTCATGATTTGACCATTCAGTATTGCAGGGGACCGGATGTGGGTCAATCACTGAAGGTTTGATGTATTAGACTGTTTTCGTGTAGGTGCTATTAGTGTTTCGTTTGTGACGGCGTGACGGCTGATTCGCCACATCGCCACGCCCACATGCTCCACCCAAAACGGTCAGTGTTGGAAAGCTTGTTACAGCAACATGTCTTCGGTCACTGGACAGACCGTCCCGCTGATTAGGTAACAGGTGTCCGATCGGGACGTTCAATGTATAACTGTACACTTCCTGTTGTGAGGGGGCGTGGCTTAATTAATGTCATGATTTGACCATTCAGTATTGTAGGGGACCGGTTGTGGGTCAATCACTGAAGGTTTGATGTATTAGACGGTTTTCGTGTAGGTGCTATTAGTGTTTCGTTTTTCATGGCGAGATACCTAACTTTGAGGCCAGGCCACGCCCCTTCACCATATATAAAAACGCGAGGTTTTGATCATTTTTTACTCCCCCATGTCTGAGTGATGAGTCTGCCAAATTTGGTGAGATTTAGGATATGATAAATCCTCCAAAAGGCCATTTCATTTTAGCTCCATTCATTTTCAATGGGAAAAAAATGGCCGAAAAGGCTAAATATCTCAAAAAGCTAAAGTTGCACCATTACCAAAAGTCATTGCTGGATTGTCCTGAACGAGCTGAACATTTTGATATATGATATGTTGAAATGGCACGAAAACTGTAGGAGGAGTAGGACGCCAAAAAACGTACGGACGGAAGATAGTAACATATAAGAATAATAATAATAATAATAAATATAAACACAATCTCTATAGTGTGAATGCCTTGTTGGCATTCACACAACTAGATTGCATTTCCTGAGAAAATGCATGTGTGAATGCCAAAATGGCCGCTTCACCCAACTTGCATGTTCAATCAAAATGGTCGCTTTACCTAATGTGCTTATTAAATCAAAATGGCTAACTTGTCTACTTAAATTGTAGAGCCAAAATGGTAACAATACATGCATTGACTTACTTTGCAAGGCAATTAACTGCCTTGTATATTGAACCAAAATGGCCACTTCACCTAATTTGCATGTTCAATCAAAATGGCCGCTTCACCTAATGCATGATAAAGAATGTCCATAGCTACATCCTCACCAAATTTCGGCTCTCTATGTAAAAAGATGGCCGAGTTAAAGCAATTTGAAAAGAGCGTTGGCAGCCATCAGCTGAAATTGGTCAAAAACAGCTGAACTACAGCTAAAACAAGCAGAAAATATCTTAAATTACCAGAAGGAAGTTGGTAGAACATGGTTTTGCTGAATTAGGCTGAAAAAAGTTGGATTGATTAAAAAAAATTGTTTGAAATAGCTGAAAAAGGTGAAATTTGCATAAACAGCTAAATAGTAGCTAAAATAGCAAAAATATCCTAATCTTTCAAAAATTAGCTGAAAGGAGCATAATGATCTGAAATTAGCATAAATAAGTCAGTAGAAGTATAAAAATGTTGAAGTAAGCTGCATTAAGCTGAAAAGATCGCAAAATCGTTGAAGAAACAGCTGGAATTAGCTGAAAGTAGCCAAAATATTTTTAAAAAATGTACAAGGTAGCTGAAGGAAGCTGAGTTGGTCCAAAATGTGAAAGGAGTAGTGAAATATTGTAATGAGTTCCAAAGATATCAAGGATGTAAAATGAGCTCATTGAGTTCATTTGAGCTCCATTCATTTTCAATGGGAAAAAAATGGCCGAAAAGGCTGAATATTTCAAAAAGCTAAAGTTGCACCAATACCAAAAGTCATAGCCATCATGTCCTGAATGAGCTGAACATTTTGATATATGAATTGTTGAAATAGCACAAAAACTGTAGGAGGAGTAGCGTGCCAAAAAACGTACGGAATCAGGATAGTAACAGATGTAATTGTAACACTAGATTGCATTTCCTGAGAAAATGCATGTGTGAATGCCAAAATGGCCGCTTCACCCAACTTGCATGTTCAATCAAAATGGCCGCTTTACCTAATGTGCTTATTAAATCAAAATGGCTAACTTGTCTACTTAAATTGTAGAACCAAAATGGTAACAATACATGCATTGACTTACTTCGCAAGGCAATTAACTGCCTTGTATATTGAACCAAAATGGCCACTTCACCTAATTTGCATATTCAATCAAAATGGCCGTTTCACCTAATGCATGATAAAGAATGTCCATAGCTACAACCTCACCAAATTTCGGCTCTCTATGAATAAATATGGCTGATTTAAAGCCATTTGAAAGTAGCGTTGGTGGCCATCTTGGATTTTACAGTATTTTTAATGTTTTGCTTTGTCGGCCATCTTGGATTTTTGATTTGGATTCCGTACATGATAGAGGATTCCCTCAGCTACAACCTCACCAAATTTCGGCTCTCTATGTATAATGATGGCTGAGTTAAAGCCATTTGAAAGTAGCGTTGGAAGCCATCTTGGATTTTACAGTATTTTTAATGTTTTGCTTTGTCGGCCATCTTGGATTTTTGATTTGGATTCCATACATGATAGAGGATTCCCTCAGCTACAACCTCACCAAATTTCAGCTCTCTATTAATAAAGATGGCTGAGTTAAAGCCATTTGAATGTAGCGTTGGCGGCCATCTTGGATTTTTACAGTTTTTTAATGTTTTACTTTGTCGGCCATCTTGGATTTTTTATTTGGATTCCGTACATGATAGATAATGCCCTCAGCTACAACCTCACCAAATTTCGGCTCTCTATGTATAATGATGGCTGAGTTAAAGCCATTTGAAAGTAGCGTTGGCGGCCATCTTGGATTTTTGATTTTTATATAGCATTTGATAGGAAACATTCTCAGCTATCACTACACCAAGTTTCAGCTCAATATCACTAAAATTGACCATTTTATAGTATTTTTACTTTTTTGCATTGTCGGCCATCTTGGATTTTTTTTTTGGATTCTATACATGATAGATAATGTCCTCAGCTACAACCTCACCAAATTTCAGCTCTCTATGTATAAAGATGGTCGAGTTATAACCATTTGAAAGTAGCGTGGGCGGCCATCAGCTGAAATTGGTCAAAAACAGCTGAATATTATCTAAAACAGCAGAAATAAGCTTAAATTAGCAGCAGGATTTAGTAAGAGCTTAATTGGGAATAATCTGAAACATCTTAAACAATCTGAAATGTGAAATAATCTGAAATAAGCAAAAAAAGTGGAAATTATCTGAAAAAAGCTTAAGATAGCATAAACAGCTGAATATTATCTAAAGTAGCAGAAATAAGCATCAATTATCTGAAGTAATTAGAAATAGCATAATTGTGAATAATCTGAAATATCTGAAACAATCTGAAATCTGAAAAAATCTGAACTAAGCAGAAATAAGCAAAATAAAGTTGAAATTATCTGAAAAAAGCTTAAGATAGCAAAAACAGCTGAATTTTATCTGAAATACCAGAAAGAAGCTTAAATGTCTTAGAAATTAGTAGCGAGAGTACAGTTTAGCAGAATTAGGCTGGAAAATGTTGAAATAAGTTCAAATAATGTGGAATTTGTTGAAACAAGCCTAAATTAGCATAAAAACAGCTTAATAGTAGCTAAAATAGCAGAAGAAGCTAAAACTAGCAGAAATAAGCACAAAGCAGCATAATCTGAATAATCTAAAATATCTGAAACAATCTGAAATCTGAAAAAATCTGAACTAAGCAGAAATAAGCAAAATAAAGTTGAAATTATCTGAAAAAAGCTTAAGATAGCAAAAACAGCTGAATATTATCTGAAATAGCAGAAAGAAGCTTAAATGTCTTAGAAATTAGTAGAGAGAGTACATTTTTGCAGAATTAGGCTGGAAAAAGTTGAAATGAGTTCAAATAATGTGGAATTTGTTGAAACAAGCCTAAATTAGCATAAAAACAGCTTAATAGTAGCTAAAATAGCAGAAGAAGCTGAAACTAGCAGAAATAAGCACAAAGCAGCATAATATGAAGTATCTGAAACAATCTGAAATTGAAAAAAATCTGAAATAAGTAGAAATAAGCAAAATAAAGTTGAAATTATCTGAAAAAGCTGAAATTGGCCAAAAACAGCTGAACAACAGCTAAAACAAGCAGAAATTATCTTAAATTACCAGAAGGAAGTTGGTAGAGCATGGTTTTGCTGAATTAGGCTGAAAAAAGTTGGATTGATTAAAAAAAATTGTTGAAATAGCTGAAAAAGCTGAAATTTGCATAAAACAGCTAAATAGTAGCTAAAATAGCTAAAATATCTTAATCTTTGAAAAATTAGCTGAAAGGAGCATAATGATCTGAAATTAGCAGAAATAAGTCAGTAGAAGTACAAAAATGTTGAAGTAAGCTGCATAAAGCTGAAAAGAGCACAAAGCAGTTGAAGAAACAGCTGAAATTAGCTGAAAGTAGCTGAATTTTTTTTTAAATTTTGTACAAGGAAGCTGAAGGAAGCTGAGCTAATCCAAAATGTGAAAGGAGTAGTGAAATATTGTAATGAGTTCCAAAGATATCAAGGATGTAAAATGAGCTCCATTCATTTTCAATGGGAAAAAAATGGCCGAAAAGGCTGAATATTTCAAAAAGCTAAAGTTGCACCAATACCAAAAGTCATAGCACCCATGTCCTAAATGAGCTGAACATTTTGATATATGAATTGTTGCAATAGCACAAAAACTGTAGGAGGAGTAGCGTGCCAAAAAACGTACGGAATCAGGATAGTAACTGGAATAATATAACTAGAAAAACCGCATTTCCTACGAAAATGCACGTGTGAATGCCTTAGCGCCGCTCCGCCCTTCTCGCGGCGACCGCGGGAAGTCGAGCTGGTCCACCCCGAAACACTCTCGTGCCTTTCCCGTACCCGTTCGGCACCTAGTGCGTGCACTCAATTTGGTCCACATTCCAAAATGGCCGCCTTCCCATTTATCGTACAACGTTGACGCCAGAGGGTTTTCTGTGCGTCTTGGTGAATTGGACAAGTGTACCAAATTTCATGATCCTACGTGAAACTAAGGCCAATGCGGAGGGTAGTTTGAAATTTTCTAGGTGGCGCTCTTGAGCCCTTTCTGTTGCAATTTTGGCCACGCCCCCAAAATATGTAATTTTTCACCAGTCCTGACGAGTCTGCCAAATTTGGTGAGTTTTGGGATATGATAAAGCTCCCAAAAGGCCAAACGTATTGTGACGGCGTTACGTCTGATTCGCCACATCGCCACGCCCACATGCTCCACCCAAAACAACCAGTCGTGGAAAGCTTGTTACAGCAACATGTCTTCGGTCACTGGACAGACCGTCACGCTGATTAGGTAACAGGTGTCCGATCGGGATGTTCAATGTACAACTGTACACTTCCTGTTGTGAGGGGGCGTGGCTTAATTATTGTCATGATTTGACCATTCAGTATTGCAGGGGACCGGATGTGGGTCAATCACTGAAGGTTTGATGTATTAGACTGTTTTCGTGTAGGTGCTATTAGTGTTTCGTTTGTGACGGCGTGACGGCTGATTCGCCACATCGCCACGCCCACATGCTCCACCCAAAACGGTCAGTGTTGGAAAGCTTGTTACAGCAACATGTCTTCGGTCACTGGACAGACCGTCCCGCTGATTAGGTAACAGGTGTCCGATCGGGACGTTCAATGTATAACTGTACACTTCCTGTTGTGAGGGGGCGTGGCTTAATTAATGTCATGATTTGACCATTCAGTATTGCAGGGGAGTGGTTGTGGGTCAATCACTGAAGGTTTGATGTATTAGACGGTTTTCGTGTAGGTGCTATTAGTGTTTCGTTTTTCATGGCGAGATGCCTAACTTTGAGGCCAGGCCACGCCCCTTCAGCATATATGAAAATGCGAGGTTTTGATCATTTGTTACTCCTGCATGTCTGAGTGATGAGTCTGCCAAATTTGGTGAGTTTTAGGGTATGATAAAGCCCCCAAAAGACCATTTCATTTTAGCTCCATTCATTTTCAATGGGAAAAAAATGGCCGAAAAGGCTTAATATTTCAAAAAGCGCAACTTGCAGCATTACCAAAAGTCATAGCTGGATTGTCCTGAACGAGCTGAACATTTTGATATATGAATCGTTGAAATGGCACAAATACTCTAGGAGGAGTAGCGTGCCAAAAAACGTACGGACGGAAGATAGTAACTATAATAATAATATTAAATATAAACACAATCTCTATAGTGTGAATGCCTTGTTGGCATTCACACAATAAAATAAACACAATCTCTATAGTGTGAATGCCTTGTTGGCATTCACACAATAAATATAAACACAATCTCTATAGTGTGAATGCCTTGTTGGCATTCACACAATAATAAACACAATCTCTATAGTGTGAATGCCTTGTTGGCATTCACACAATAATAATATATAAACACAATCTCTATAGTGTGAATGCCTTGTTGGCATTCACACAAATATAAACACAATCTCTATAGTGTGAATGCCTTGTTGGCATTCACACAAATATAAACACAATCTCTATAGTGTGAATGCCTTGTTGGCATTCACACAACTAGATTGCATTTCCTGAGAAAATGCATGTGTGAATGCCAAAATGGCCGCTTCACCTAATTTGCATGTTCAATCAAAATGGCCGCTTCACCTAATGTGCTTGTTAAATCTAAATGGCTACCTCACCTACTTTAATTGTAGAACTAAAATGGCAACAATACATGCATTGTCTTGTTTCGCAAGGTAATTAACTGCCTTGTATATTGAACCAAAATGGCCGTTTCACCTAATGCATAAAAATGCCATGCCCCCAAAATATGTAATCGTTCACCAGTCCTGATTAGTCTGCCAAATTTGGTGAGTTTTGGGATATGACAAAGCCCCCAAAAGGCCATTTCATTTTAACTCCATTCATTTTCAATGGGATAAAAAATTCCTAAAAGGTCGCCTTTCCATTTATCTTACAACGTTGGTGCCTGAGGGTTTTCTGTGCATCTTGGTGAATCAGGGAAAATTATCTGAAAAAGCTAAAATGAGCAAAAATGCTGAATATTATCTAAAATAGCAGAAAGAAGCTTAAATTAGCTGAAGTAATTAGAAATAGCATAACTTTGAATAATCTGAAATATCTGAAACAATCTGAAATCTGAAAAAAACTTGAAATGAGTAATGAGCATAACTTGTAAATAATCTGAAAAACTGCTTAAGATAGCAAAAACATCTGAATATTATCTAAAATAGCAGAAAGAAGCTTAGAATAGCTGAATGAATTAGAAAGAGCATAACTGTGAATAATCTGAAATATCTGAAACAATTTGAAATTAGTAAATAATAAGTAGAAAATGTAGAAATTATCTGAAAAACAGCTTAAGATACAAAGTAGCAAAAAGAGCTGAATATGATCCAGAACAGCAGGAAGGAACTTAAATTAGCAGAAAGAAGTGGGCAGAGCACATTTTTGCTGACTGAGGCTGGAACAAATTGGCTGAAAAAGCTTAAATTAGCATAAAAAACTAAATAGTAGCTAAAATAACTCTGAAAAACTGCTTAAGATAGCAAAAACATCTGAATATTATCTAAAATAGCAGAAAGAAGCTTAGAATAGCTGAATGAATTAGAAAGAGCATAACTGTGAATAATCTGAAATATCTGAAACAATTTGAAATTAGTAATAATAAGTAGAAAATGTAGAAATTATCTGAAAAACAGCTTAAGATACAAAGTAGCAAAAAGAGCTGAATATGATCCAGAACAGCAGGAAGGAACTTAAATTAGCAGAAAGAAGTGGGCAGAGCACAATTTTGCTGACTGAGGCTGGAACAAATTGGCTGAAAAAGCTTAAATTAGCATAAAAAACTAAATAGTAGCTAAAATAACTGAATTTAGTAGAAATAATCTCAAAGGAGCAAAAGAAGATGGAATTAGCAGAAATAATTTACAGGAAGCACAAACATGTTGAACGTAGCTGAATAAAGTGAAAAGGAACACAAAACTGTCTAAATACCAGCTGAAATTAACTGATTAAAAAAAAAGTTATATGACAGTACTATGTCTTTGGGTTTGCTCTCAGATACTATACCAATTGTCAGCTTAATAGCTATAAAAACACCTTAGTTCTAGTATTTTATTCCTCTTTAGCTAGCAGAACGTTCTGAGCTATAACCTCACCAAATTTCAGAACTTTATGTGTAAAAATGGCTGAGTTAAACCTATTCAAAAGTAGTGCTGGCAGCCATGTTGGATTTGTGATTTTACTGCAGCATTTGATGGAAAACGTTGTCAGCTGTCATCACAACTTTCAGACTTTCAGCTTAATATGACAAAATTTGACTGATTTATTGTATCCACCCCGACCTTTTTTTTTAACTAAGGCAGTCATCTAGAAATTTTATTTTCAGTCAGTCTAGATTTGAAGGGTGTAAAATGAGCTCATTTCATTTTATCTAAGAACAAAATGTCAGAAAAGGCTAAATATTTCAAAAGCTGAACTTGCCCCAATACCAAAAGTCCTATGAGGATTCTCATAGCATTTCATTTATTTAAAATGTGTCAACCAAACAAAGCATAAAATACAAAAGGAAAAGACAGAAAACATTTAAAATGGAATAGCTTTTTACAGTATTACAATCAAATAAAACAAACCTAATTTTACAAAACTCCAAAATAATATTTACACAAGCAAAATAATACAACTGTCTGTGGCTCAGCTTTATATGTTGAGATCGTGAGGTCCTACAAAATCTGTGTATGGTTTGTTCTTTCATGGATTCTACATGGGTGTTCATCTTAACAACAAGCTGGACTGGACTGACCACACAGCTGCCCTCTACAAGAAAGGACTGAGCAGGCTGCATCTACTGAGGAGACTCAGGTCCTTCGGTGTGCAGGGGCTCTTCTCAGGACCTTCTTTGATGCTGTGGTGGCATCAGCCATCTTCTATGGAGTGGTCTGTTGGGGGAGCAGCATCTCCACTGCTGACAGGAAGATCCTCAGGAACTCCAGCTCTGTCCTGGGGTGTCATGTTGACCCAGTGGAGGTGGTGGCTGACAGGAGAATGAGGACCAAGCTTCAGCGCATGCTGGAGTTCCCGTCCCACCATGCACCACTCTCTGACAGCCCTGAGCAGCTCCTTTAGTGCCCAGCTGCAGCACCCTAAGTGCATGAAGGAAAGATACCGCAGGTCTTTCCTTCTGGTCGCTGTCAGACTGTACAACACCCGCTGCTCTTAGTAGTTATATTTCGTTCTATACTGTTTCTGTGTTTTTGTACTCATTTTTATTATTTGTGTATACTGTATATAGATTTTAAACATTTTTTGTACTGGTCCTGCTCTGTCCTCTATGCTGCTGTGGCAATGTAAATTTCCCCACTGTGGGATTAATAAAGGCATCTTATCTTATCCATCTTAAGAACAAAATCCATTTGGGATGATGGGATACATTTTGTGATCTGAAGAGGAGCTTTGACAATAAACTATGAATTTTATGGACCCGAGTATATGAAACAGAAACAAAAAAGCATTTGTATATTAAAAAATAAAAAAAAATTATTGTCATGAAACAAAATTTTCCAAATATATTCAACATATAATTCAATACATCACTGAGAACATATATATATATATATATATATATATATATATATATATATAAGTATAATGTTATATATATATATATA
>JBBPBX010054385.1:0-23490 GCA_038048925.1 Garcialebias charrua | reverse complement strand
AAGTACAGACAATATATAAAGTACAGACAACATATAAAGTACAGACAACATACAGATAATATATAAAGTACAGACAATATATAAAGTGCAGACAACATATAAAGTACAGACAACATACAGACAACATATAAAGTGCAGACAATATATAAAGTACAGACAATATATTAATTACAGACAATATATAAAGTACAGACAATATACAGTACAAATTACAGACAATATATAAAGTACAGACAATATATAAAGTACAGACAATATATAAAGTACAGACAATATATAAAGTACAGACAACATATAAAGTACAGACAACATATAAAGTACAGACAATATATAAAGTACAGACAATATATAAAGTACAGACAACATACAGACAACATATAAAGTACAGACAATATATAAAGTACAGACAATATATAAAGTACAGACAATATATAAAGTACAGACAACATATAAAGTACAGACAATATATAAAGTACAGACAATATATAAAGTACAGACAATATATAAAGTACAGACAATATATAAAGTACAGACAACATATAAAGTACAGACAACATATAAAGTGCAGACAACATATAAAGTGCAGACAACATATAAAGTACAGACAATATATAAAGTATTGATTGATTGATTGATGTTTATTCATTCATTTTAAAAGAACAATACAAGACAGTTTCATCAGATACAAGAATACAAGTAGGATAAAATGAAGGGAGCAGAAAGAAGATGAAATCTTATTATATCTGCCCCTATATAAAGTACAGACAATATATAAAGTATAGACAATATATAAAGTACAGACATATAAAATGCTGTACAGACCAAAATAAACTACTGTAAAAATGCATTAAAATAATAGTATTATAAAACAATAAATCAAGATGCTGTGAAACAAGGTAAAATACTATAAACAAGAACAGTTGCTTTGATGTTTTATTGACCTTATCAAATGCTTAAAATCCCCTAAAGAAATCAAGGTGGACAACTTCAGTTCCTCTCACCCGCTTCGGATGTTATCAACAATTAAATGGCCGTTATCAATTATTATCATTCCCATATGTGGCGGTCAGATTGCCCCTTCTGTACCTCCTAGGAGGTTTAAAGGCACGTTGTCACCGTTACAAGCAATGACAGCAGGCTCCATCTTTAGCTACATGGTTAGGTTTAGAGTGAAGGGTCTTGGGTTAGGTTTAGGATCTTGGTTAGGTTTAGGCACAAGGGTAAGGGGGATAGGTTTAGGGTTGGTCCTCTGGGTCAGGTTTAAGGTTAGGTTTAGGAAAACGGTTACACAAGCTGTAAAAAACAAAAACACAACACTTCCGGGTTTACGGAAACACGCTGCCTACTCACAGCGATATTAAAGGTTCAGTCTGCAGTTTCTGTAGAACATCAGCACTTAGAAAAAATTTCAACAAGCAAAGCATTCTGATCCCTCCCCCTCAGAGCCATATATGGCTCTGCCCCCTTGTGGTCTGTTGAAATTTGAATTCAAGCTCTGTTTTTATTGGCTGATTCAAATTCAAGCTCGGTTTTTATTGGCTGGTTACAAACTTTGTTCTTATTGGCTGGAAAATGGTGGGTCACTTTTTCTTTTTAGAAATGCTTATTTACCACCTGGAGAAGCAAGGGGACAATATTTTTTTTAGTTTTTTTCAGAGATTACCTCTCTAACATCAATCTAGTGACAGAGTGAAGAAATATGTTAAAAATATATTGTTAGAAAAGTTACATATAGCAGCTTTAACGCGGATAACGTTCTTTTAAACATGCTAGGAGGTAGATTGGACAGTTTCCCCGCTATATATGGAGATGATAACAGCTAATAACGCCCATTGTATGGACTGACAACATCCGAACCCGCTGTTCCTGTTGCAAGGTGTTCCAGGTTCCAGGAGCAGAGTAGTAAAAGGCCTTTTTACTGAGTTCAGTCTGCACTGAGGGGACGCTGCAGGCAGGCCGAGAAGGTCCTGGCTGCAGACTGTAGCGCGGACCGGTGTCAGTCCCGGAAGTGGTTATTGCACTCCGGAAATGAAGGGGGCGCTAGTGGCGCTATTAAGGGGGCACTAGTGGCGCTATTAAAACACGCAACAACAACAAAATGAATGGAAATTAATATTTTAAAGGCACTAGTGGCGCTATTCTAAAAAAAAAATAATGGAAGTTAATATTTTAAAGGCGCTAGTGGTGCTATTACAATTTTTTTAATGGAAATTAATATTTTAAAGACAAATGTTTATGTTTATGTTTATTAAATTTGTTCATTTTTTTTTACAAAAGAAACAATACAAGACAATCCCATAAATGATAATGTACAAAATATAAAAAAATGAAAGGTAGCAGAAAGAAGAATAAATCTTATTATATCTGCCCCTTTTTTCCAACAGTCAGATTAAACAATAATAATCTTCAACCAACAGTACAAAATGACTAACTCTTTCTAATTTTCTAACTAATACAATACACATTACGCTATTTCATATATATATTTTTTAACACATTCGTTTTGATCATTTTCTTAAATGTAAACATTGACTTGGCATTTTTAACTACATTCTCCAAGCCATTCCATAATCTAATTCCCTGGATTGAGGTAGAACGTCCCTTCAAACTAGTTCTGAATTGTGGTTTTACAAACATCTCTGTCCCCTTAAGATTATAACAACTTTGTCTTTTAACAAAATGCATTTGGATATTTAAAGGTAATGCATTATTTTGAGCCCTATACATAACTGATAAAATATTATAGTCTACCAAATCATGGAACTTCAATAACTTCAGTTGATAAAATAATGTACAAATGTACATTAGGAACACTATCCATCCATTAATTATCATACATGCACACTTATCCCTATTACAATTTTTTTAATGGAAATTAATATTTTAAAGACAAATACATTACATTAGGAACACATTTATCCATCCATTAATTATCATACACACACGCTTATCCCTATACTGTAGTGGGTTTGCCAGGGCTGCATTCCAAAAACTATAATATGCTTGGTTGCAGGTGAGCTCAAATATTATCGTTGTTTACCATAATGTGTCATTGGAAACTTCATAAACTGCACTCAAATATCCAATTGTTTCAAAACCCAAAGGGATTAATTAACACTCAGAGAGAGAAAGTAGTTTTTAGAACGTTTGTCAAGAAATGATCTTCAGCAGTCGGATCCCGGCAGTAGACGTTGCAAGAATGGTTCACTGTGGATGAATAAATTTGATTCTATATGAAAACATTTTTAAATAGTCACCGGATACATAAATTAAGCCTGTGTGTAAATTGTAACAGTCTTCAGTTCAGCCAATCAGCTCATCATGCGCCTCCGGTGTCGGTCTCCTCTAATTACCCTTCATAAAGTCCGGCTTGATGTGAACAACTGCTCCTCACCTGAGTTTTCCATCACCTCCACTCGGTCTCCACCGTCGCTGAGCATACCTTTAATTTTTGTATTTATTGTATGTTTGTAACTGAACATGTGTTCCCTGCAAGTTGGTGGTTGCTGGATGGACAGGAGTCTGTGTTCCCTGCAAGTTGGCATCTGCTGGATGGACAGGTGGCTGTGTTCCCTGCAAGTTGGCATCTGGTGGATGGACAGGAGTCTGTGTTCCCTGCAAGTTGGTGGTTGCTGGATGGACAGGAGTCTGTGTTCCCTGCAAGTTGGCATCTGCTGGATGGACAGGAGTCTGTGTTCCCCGCAAGTTGGCATCTGGNCCTGCTCTTGTCTTTTTCTTCCCACCCTCCCTCCCAAGTGAATGGTGCTCTCCTTGAGATTTCAGGGACCATCCCTTGAAGGGGGAGGGGGGTCCTGTAGGGTTTCTGGGGTCTGGTCCTGCATGTTGTGTTTTTCCCTAATGTTTACCAGCCCTTCCTCCTCCTGTGATCCAGCATGGCCGCACCTGTGTTTAATTCTAATCACCGCAGGTCTCTGTCACAGCCATAATATGTACATTAGACTCCGACAGAATAGAACATATGAAATTCACTAACTTTATGTTTTAAACGACATATGTCCAGGTGAGAGAATTTTAATCCTTTTATGGGTCTTTTGAACAGCATTCTATTAGAGGAGTGAGCAAATACCTCAAAATGAATTTACACCATTTTAAACAATTATTCAGTGAATTCATTATTCAGTGAAGAAAAACAACTTAGGTGGTTGTTCCGTATGTTGCTGTAGTTTCAGAGACATTGAGATGTTTGTTTTCTGAACACAACATCCCAGTGGCTTTTAAACCCCAAAATACATTACGGCAAAGACTGGTTCATCCCAAAGATCCAGTCCCTTGGCACAAACAGAGTAATATTGTGTATGCTGTTCAGTGTCAGGAGGGTGATCAGTCTTATATCGGGGAAACTAAACAGCCACTGGCCAAAAGGATGGACCAGCACAGAAGATCAACATCATCAGGTCAGGACTCTGCGGTCTACACTCATCTCCAGGCCAGGTCACTCTTTCAGGGATGAAGATGTTCACATCCTTGATAGAGAGGAACGATGGTTTGAGAGAGGAGTAAAGGAGGCCATCTTTGTGAAAAGAAACCGTCCATCATTAAACAGAGGTGGAGGCCTCCGGGTTCAACTGTCCCCCTCTTACAATGCTGTTATTGCTAGTATCACTCAGCCCTCTGTGAATAGCAAACAACCATCAGGTGCTAACGATCCATCGTTAGGCTGATGGTCCTCCTTGATCATGTGAGCAGCTGGTTTCGGCTGACATCAGCAAACTGGTTGATCCACTGTGAGAGGGTGCTATTTATGAGACTGAGCTGAATACAGCACCTCAGACTGAAGAAGTCTTTCAGACGAAAGACGAAACGTTTCTACAATATTTTTGTTTTGTTTTTTGAATGTCCAGAGGACCAGAATCAACTTTTTTAGACTGCAGTGGCAAATGTGAATAATGTGGAGTTGATGAGACAATACACCAACATGTACAAAGTACTCTGTCAAAATTATGAGGAAGACAACAGTCGATTTAAAATTTAAATAGAATTAAAGTAAAAAAATAGATTTTGTTGATTTATTTAGAAATAACACAAAAAGTAAAATTGATCAGATAATATATTGTAATCTTTAATTAGCACAGTTATATAATAGAATCTAATCCTTGAATGACATTCTGGTCCACACTCACCAGTGGGTGGCGGTAATGCACCAGTTTCGTCGTTTGCAAACCGCCAAAAGAACATCAAAGAAGAAGAGTTGAGAGTGTAAGAGGTCTTCAGTTCTGGAAAATGACAATTTCAACATAATTTCTCACCTCTTGGATCAACTCTGTGGAATAATAGAGCAATCACAGCAGGTAGAAAGTCAATATTTAGGAAAGAATGGTATGAAAAAGGCATCATTTTTGTAACAGATATCCTAGACTCTATATGGAGATCTTTTAAATTTCTCATCTTTTGTTGGAAAATATATATACTGTATATATATTTCATTCAACCTTTATTTATACAGGCTAGCCTCGTTGAGCCACGGGGACTCATTTACAAGAGGGACCAGAGTTACCAATCAGCCTAACATGCATGTTTTTGGACTGTTTTGGAACAGGTTTGGAATATAACCTCTGTCATAAGATTTTATGAAGGTCTGTAAAGCAGTCCCTTTAGCCCTGATTCAGTTAATTAAAAATACAATTATTTATTAAAAAGTGACCGTTTCATTGCCCACGCTAAAAGTAAATGAGTGTAGCTAAGTTGACTTCAAATGCAACAAGATTATCAACGAATGTATGAGACAAACGATTTATTATGATTATAACATAAATTAATTCAAGAATCCTTTAATTCAAGAATCCTCCCAATGTAAATCATGGGACCATTGATGACTTCTGCTCATTCAAAATTTATCAAATGGCCAGTATCTCCTAAAGTGAAAGAAAACCATTTTAAAATAATAAACAAGATTTATCCCGTGGCCATGTTTCTGCACAGAAGATTTAAATTTGAGGTTGATTTGTGTACCTTTTGTAAATCTGAAGATGAATCCCTTGAGCATTTGTTTTTTTCATCTCAACATTCTCAAAGTTTTTGGACTGACATCACAAACTGGATTAATCTAAACCTCAACATTCCCTCTTTTGATATTGATGCCATTTTATTCTATTAAGTTCAGCTTACTCTGATGCCATAAATATAGTCGTATAGCAAAATATCACATTCATTGTAGTAGTGGAGGGATAACAAGCCCTCATGTTTCATGAACAAATTCAAGGCCTATTATTCTTCATTAAGTAGATTAAAAAACTGGAAAACTGCTAGAACCATCTCACAACAGTTATCTAAAAACTTGCTGTTTTAAGTTTCCAATATTGCCTTGCTCCTTTGTGTACTTTTTCATTTATTGTATTTTGATATATGTATATTTTTCAACTTTAATCATTTTGTAAACCGCCCCCTAGCTTGTAGATTGTAGTTATGTTATCATTCACGAGAGTTTGTATATATTTTTGTTTATGTAGTGTTCTGTAGTTCTGTTTGTTTTAATAATAAAAAAAATGCTTTTATTTTGGTAACTGCCTTGTGAGCGGAAGTTAGCTTGACAATCGATAATTTAGATAAGTTCTGGCCACAGTTGCCAAGTCTGATTATTATAAACTACTTTGGGCGCATTTTTGTTTTTAAATTCGCTTATAAATGTTGTGAGGCTTGTTTTTCTGTCCGAGTGAAAGCAAAATATGAGTGGTACGCAGTTTGTCCCTTCACGGCTCCCTTTCATGGATGTGACGTTCAGGCGGATGTGACGTTCAGGGCCCGTTGGAGCTACGCGTTTTGCGGCAACAAAAGAAAGTATCACGGAAAAAGTTAAAAACAACTCAAGTTTAGCTTCAGTCAATAGTGGAACAAGGTTTGTAACTGTATTTAAAGTAAACGGAGTAACTTGAAATGTGTTAAAGTAATTAAATGTACTAATGTAATGAGCTCTGCAGAACAATGGTGAAATCATTGATTTTACTTGATTTAATCACTTGTTTTTATTTAATCTTTGATTTTAGTTGCAGCACTTTGAGATTTTTATTAATGAAAAGTGTATTATAAATTGAATTCATTATTATTATTATTATTATGACTGACCACTTCCTGTCTGCTGCTTTCAGCTTCACTCAGAGTCTGAATGGCTTCCAGGTCCGAGGAGGATCTCTGCTGTCCGGTCTGTCAGGAGGTCTTCAGAGATCCTGTTCTTCTGTCATGTGGTCACAGCTTCTGTAAAGTCTGTCTGAAGAACTTGTGGAGAGAGAAACCAACACATGAGTGTCCTGTTTGTAGGAAGAGATCTTCAAATGTGGGTCCAGCCTGTAATCTGGCTCTGAAGAACCTCTGTGAGTCCTTCTTACAGGAGAAACCTCGGAGACTTTCAGAGGCTCTCTGCAGTCTGCACTCTGAGAAACTCGGGCTCTTCTGTCTGGACCATCAGGAACCAGTTTGTCTCGTCTGCAGAGACTCGACGAAACACACCGACCACAGGTTCAGACCCATCCATGAAGTTGCAGAGGAAAACAGAGAGGATCTGCTGAGATCCCTGGACCCACTGAAGAAGAAGCTGGAGGTCCAGAAGAAAGTTCAGTCTGAGTTTGATCAGACAGCAGAACATGTGAAGGTCCAGGCTCGACTCACAGAGAGGCAGATTAAGAAGCAGTTTAAGAAGCTTCACCAGTTTCTAACAGAGGAAGAGGAGGCCAGGCTGGCTGCTCTGAGGGAGGAAGAGGAGCAGAAGAGTGGGCTGATGAAGGAGAAGATGGAGGCTCTGAGCAGAGAGATGGCAGCTCTTTCAGACACAGTCAGAGCCACAGAGGAGGAGCTGAGAGCTGAAGATGTCTCCTTCCTGCACAACTACAAGGCTGCAGTGGAAAGAGTCCAGCGCTGCCCCCTGCTGGAGGATCCACAGCTGCCCTCAGGAGCTCTGATAGACCAGGCCAAACACCTGGGCAACCTGGCCTTCAACATCTGGAACAACATGAAGGACGTGGTCTCCTACACCCCCGTCATTCTGGACCCAAACACAGCTGGTCTAAGACTCATCCTGTCTAAAGGTCTGACCAGTGTGAGACTAGGAGACAAACAGCTTCCTGATAATCCTGAGAGATTAAGATTATTGCGTTCTGTTTTGAGTTCTGAGGGTTTTAACTCAGGAGATCACAGCTGGGTCGTTGAAGTTGGAGACACTGGATTCTGGGGACTTGGTGTGTTAGAAGAGTCAGTCCAGAGGAAGGGAACCATATGGTCTGGATCATGGATACTGTGGTTTGATCGAGGTGAATACACAGCACAGGCACCAGCAGCTCCTGTCAAAGATCTCCCAGTTGATAAAAAGTTCCAGAGGATCAGAATGAATCTGGACTGGAACGGAGGAAAGCTGTCATTCTCTGATCCTGATACAAACACACACATACACACCTTCACACACACCTTCACTGACAAGATGCTTCTGTACATTGCCACTAATGGTGAACTAAAAATACGAGCAGAGAAGATCTCAGTGGTCCAACAGCAGCTCTGATGTTCTTCCTAAAGTTCAACCTGTTTGATCAGTTTGAACCTCAGTGATGTGAAACAGGAAGTTGGAGATGTATTTGGCTTCATAATAGCCTGGCGCTCGCCTTCCTGCACAGCTCCGCTCAATTCTCATTTCCCTTCACTGCTCAGTCTGGGACTTCTCCCATAGACAACGATTTCTCCGGCTGATTTTTGACCGGACCAATCAGAGAACAGAAGGGGCGGAGTTTTTGGCCCCTAACCCACGCCCCCACCTGTCCCAGCGCGCAGCCAGCGAGCATTCGCATGTTCTCATTCAAAGCGATGCAGGACTGTTTTATATGTGACACAAATGTATTAAATTCCCCTTCTTAATCCCTTATCTGGAGTTTTCTTTTGTTTTTTTGCCAAAAGTCAAGTGATCGCTCCCTCCTCCTTCCTCCTCTCCCTCCGCTATGAGGAAATGTCTCAGGTTGTCACGAGAGAATTAAACTAGGGTTTTACGTTGCTGCCCGAGTCCCTGCAGATTTTCTGGTCTTCTGGTGTGCTGGACCAGCGATCCATGGTTTTATTTTATTTTTTTAAGAACATTTTATTAACATATAAACACAGAATATGCAGCGGCAGGCTGCAGCGAGAGAAAATGCAGCAGGAGGCGGAGCAGATGTCAAGTTCAACAGACCACGGAGGAGCAGCCATATATGGCTCTGAGGGGAGGGAGCAGAATGCTTTTCCCTGTTCAAAATTTTTCTAAGATCCAATGGTTTTGTTCCTCAGCAGAGGCCACGCCTCCAGCAAGAATCGGTTCTCTATAACAGAAAGTCCAGACCCTAGTACGAAGCGAAGTGAAGGACAAGGGTCTGGTTTTAACCAGGCTAGGTTCATAACAAACATGAAGCTGTAGATGTGATGGCCCGGGGCATCAGAAAGGCCAAGAAGCAGTATTCCAGAAAAATAGCTCACCGCTTCAAGGACAGCAAGGAAAAAAACGCAGTCTGTGGCAGGGAATACAGACCATCACAAACTACAAACCATCCCCCCAGACCTGTGACAGCTCAACCTCTACGCTGAATGAACTGAATGAGTTCTTTGCTCGGTTTGAGGCAAGTAACAGCACACCTGCACATAAACTCCCCCCCTCTCCTGATGGCCAGGTGCTGGCGCTGTCCTCAGACAGCGTAAGGCGATCATTCATCAAGATTAACGCCCGGAAGGCCTCTGGTCCTGACAACATACCTGGTCGTGTGCTGAAGGACTGTGCAGGGGAACTCGCAGCGGTCTTCACGGACATCTTTAACATCTCACTGAGCCAGGCCATCGTCCCCACCTGTTTCAAAGCCACCACCATCATCCCTGTCCCAAAGAAGGCAACGCCCGCATGCCTCAATGACTATCGCCCAGTAGCACTCACCCCCATCCTGATGAAGTGCTTTGAACGGCTAGTCATGAAAAGCATCACATCTGTCCTCCCTGCCTCCCTGGATCCCTTCCAATTTGCATACCGACCTAATCGCTCAACCGACGATGCCATCTCCTCTGCCCTCCACACAGCTCTCACACATCTGGACACGAAGGACTCTTATGTTAGAATGCTGTTCATCGACTTCAGCTCGGCATTCAACACCATCATCCCCCAACAGCTCATCCTTAAACTGGACAGTCTGGGGCTGAACACCTCAATGTGTAACTGGCTGCTAGACTTCCTGACCGGGAGACCACAGACAGTACGGGTCGGGAGTAACACATCTAGCACCATCACATTGAACACAGGGGCCCCACAAGGATGTGTGCTGAGCCCCCTTCTATTCACCCTGCTAACACACGACTGCACACCATCATACAGCTCCAACCACTTCATCAAGTTTGCGGACGACACAACAGTGGTAGGTCTCATCAGCAACAACGATGAGACGGACTACAGGAACGAGGTGAGCCGCCTGGCCTTGTGGTGCGGACACAACAATCTCACTCTCAACGTGGAGAAGACAAAGGAGATTGTTGTGGACTTCAGGAAGAGGGATGCCCAACATGCCCCTCTGACCATCAACAGCACCGCAGTGGAGAGAGTGGACAGCACCAAGTTCCTGGGAGTGCACGTCTCAAAGGACCTGTCCTGGAGCAGGAACACTGCATCACTGGCCAAGAAGGCTCACCAGCGTCTCTACTTTCTCCGCAAGCTGAAAAGGGCTGGAGCTTCAACCCCCATCATGTGCACCTTCTACAGAGGTGCCATAGAAAGTGTCCTGACCAGCTGCATCACGGTGTGGTTTGGTGCATGTACTGCATCCTGCCGCAAGAGCCTCCAGCGCATCGTGAGAGCAGCTGAGAAGATCGTCGGCACCTCCTTCCCCTCACTGCAGGACTTACACAGCAACCGCCTCACTCGGAAAGCCCTCTGCATGGCAGGTGATCCCACACACCCACTACACAGCTGCTTCAGACTGCTGCCATCAGGGAGGAGACTGAGGAGTCTCCAGGCTCGAACCAGCAGACTGAGAGACAGCTCTGTTCATCAGGCAGTCAGGATGCTAAACACTCTGCCTGCTCTGCCTCCCCTCCCATTTGAACTGCCTTAACACAAAAAACTTTCTCACACATTACCACACAACACAAAGATTTTAACACTGGACTCTGTGTCATCAAACGGGTTATTCACTAAACTCTCGGTCATGTGCTCATTCAGTTTGCACTACTTCTCATATTTGCACTAATGTTTGTATTACATTACTGCCTATAGTCATACTACTGTTTACATTCACTGTTTACATTTATTAATACTGTTTACATTTATTACTACTGTTTACATTTATTACTACTGTTTACATTTACACTACTTTTATATCTACACTACTGCTGATACATATACAGTATTCTCTGACCAGCCTTATTTAAGGATGCCCAATGTGCCTTACTGCATATGCCACTTTTGCCTCTATACCAACATCAACTACTACCTCATACATATACTGTGTACATTAACTCATATGCTGCTTTGCCACTCTTTGCAAATGTCAATGCTAGAACCTTCAGTTTATTTTATAGATATACTTTTTATACTTTTTTTATACTACTATGCAAAAACTCAGGACAGTATTACACTTTTATTATTTCATTTTATGCTTATGTTCATTAAATGTTTAGTGTTTTAGTGTTGGTGTAAATTTTCATACTTTTATACTACTATGCAAAAACTCAGGACAGTGTTACACTTTTACTATTTTATGCTTATGTTTATTAAATGTTTCAGTGTTTTAGTGTTTAAATGGTTACTGTTGCACCGAGGGACTGAGAGAAACACAATTTCAATCCTGTGTATGTCCTGTACATATTGCAGTTCTGACAATAAAGTTGACTTTGACTTGACTTTGATATTTTCATGTCGTTCTTCTGAGTTTGTATTAAACTTCATTTGACACCTGATCATGTGATTTGTTTTCATTCTTGTCCAGAAACTCAAATCCTCAGAGTTTGAATATTTTGCGTGAACTTTTTAATTATGTCTGAATTTCTGATTCAATCTGCTCTGAAGTCTGAACCTAAAAACATTCAGCACTTCCGGCTCTTTCAGGTCTGTAGTCAAACAGGAAGTACAGGATGAACGACCCTTGTGTCCTGGTTCTTTGGTCCTCTGCACCGCAGCCTTCATGAAGTTTTCTCCTGTTTTGCTCAGTGAGTCCAAAAGCTTCTCGTGTTCTGCTGCAGATTGATGGAGACGCTGCTCTGCTGCTTCCTGCCGCTCTTGATCCAACCTGCGCAGGAAACTCCTCGGCTGCTTCAATCTGCAGAGTTCCTCCTTTCCATTTGGATTTGTTAAGAACCATCAAACGTTTCTTCAGATCAGCATCTGAAATGTTGATGTAGCTGAAGGTTTTATAAGGAACACCGTCCTCACCCATCCTGGTCCACAGCTCCACATCTTTCACCTCCCCAAACTTTCCAAACGTATCCTTCTGGGTCACCTAATGGGTCAAGCTGCCCACGTACAGCCGCCTCATCGCTTCTTCACTCACATGGACCCAGCCGGTACCTGCCAGCCTGATGTCACACATTTTAGATGATGCATGCTACAACTTCTGTTTTTTGAAACTTGTATACAAACCGGATTCCCAAAAAAGTTGGGACACTAAACAAATTGTGAATAAAAACTGAATGCAATGATGTGGAGGTGCCAACATCTAATATTTTATTCAGAATAGAACACAAATCACAGATCAAAAGTTTAAACTGAGAGAATGTATCATTTTTAATGTGGCAGGATGTCCTGCGGACTTTGAACGCACCAAACGGATGCTGCAATGTGATTGGATCTGGGGCTGGCTGCCTGTATAAAAAGGCCCAGCCCTCAGTGGTTGACTTCACGTCATCCGCCTTCCAGTGCAGACCTCAGCGTCTGCTGGCTGTGTCGCGCTAGCTTAAAGAGGAACTAAACTCAAATTAATTTTTTTTAGCTGAGAAACTCCCTAGAATGTGTCTAAAATGTTGTATAGCATTATGTCTGTGTTAATCTTCACATATTTGTGCGTAGTAGTTTAAATCTGCAATATTTGGTCTAAAAACGTGTTTACGGTAACCCTATGGGTTGAACATAGGTATTGCAGCTTAATTTTCTTATTGGTCAAGGACTGTTCACTCTGACGTGTCTTGTACACTCTGACGTCACAAAAGTGTTTCAAGCAGAGCCAATCCCCTGCAGAGATGAGAAGGTCCTCGCTGCAGTTCATACCTTATATGCAGTGGTGTAGTCTACATGATACTCAGGTATACGGAGTATACCCACTAGAAAAGCTTAAGAATTTCAGTATACCCACTTAAAAGTACCCAATAATACATGACATCATTAGGCACGTGTCACTGATACATTAAACGGCAGTTAAACGCTTCTGTAACAACCTATCGGTATGCAGCGCTTTGCTTTGATACTGTATTATAAATCTATAACGTGTTTTTAATACAAAGCCAACATTTGTACAAAGTTTGTTCATTCATTCAAATATAAGCATAAGAGAAATCTGGAAACGTTCAACCGGTACATTGTTACAGTGTACCATACTTTGGTTTCTAAGCACAGTATACCCACTACAAAAATGTAGACTACGCCACTGCTTATATGGAAGTGGTACATTGTAAGCCGGAAAAGTACTGCAACAACGCATATTATCGTTTTTGGAATGGCACTAGTTATTTGTATATTTTAACTTATTTATTTCAAGAATACTTTTCACATCATCGAAACTGTGTGGTTTAATTCGTTTTCTTATCGTGCGATGGACAAGCAAAGCCTGTATGCTGAATTGGGACAGTGGTGAAAGTGCAGGTTTGGGGTCAGAGATCCAGGTTCAAACTCTGGTCACGGAATATCTTGTGGTATTATATATATATATAGGCTTTTTGTTTTGGATAGATCGGGTGGGAATAGATAAATACATCTACATATTTATTCTTTGTTGTTGCTTGCTTGTAAGTTGTTTGCTGGAGTTTTAGTTTGTTTAGTTTGTTGCTAGGGGGCGTGAACGCAGCACAACCACCCTCCTCCTCCCCTCCTTGTCTCTCGACACTCCCATTTTCATGAGGAGTTTGAATCTGGTCTGGGGGCGGAGTTACCGTTTCACAGTGAGTTGAGAACCTCTTTAAATGTGCGCTTAAGGTCGCCATGATCTACTGTTCTCACGACTGCATGTACAAGCTTCCTGTTTCCCTCTCCTGTTGAGGTGGAGCTCAGTGCCGCTGCTGTTTGTCCTTGGCGTTCATTTGCCTGCTGTCCGGATTGTCCCGACTGGTTTCCGCCCTCCATCTGGGTTGTCCGTCGACTGCCGACTGATCCTGTTGCTGTTTTGGTGCCCGCTGTCTGGACGGCGTGGGGCGGGCTGCGTCACGCGTCCTGTGGGGCTGATCTGGGCCGACTGATGCCCAGCTTGGACTAATCGTACAGGTGTCTGCTTGCGTGGCGTCTACTACGGGGTGGCGGATCCTACCAGGGCGGACTCTGGACTGCTGTTGTGCGACTGATCGAGAAACCCTCCAGGCGGTGACATTACTCCTGGTTTGGTGTAAGATTTGTGTGTGGGGTTTTCCTGTTTTTTATATGTACAGCTCTGAATTGCACATTTATTGAACTGCCTTTTTAAACTGTGAATGTTTTAACGCAGCATTTTTAATTAAAACAAACAATTGTGCAATTTCATCTGTGTCACTGTGTGTAATTGTCCCCAAGCCTCCTCTGCAATGGGCATGCGTGCCTTAAAGGCAACTTTTTAGGTACAATCATTTTAACCATTTTCATTTTTATGGTGTTTTTAAACCTAAGTTGCCTATTTTTAACCAACTTTATTTATTAAAAATAGTGTTTTTAGACTTAAGTTGCCTATTTTTATCCACACCCGTCCGGCTATATAAGGGGAAAATATGTTGTTTCAAAATTTCATGGCATCAACAAATCCCCAAAAAAGTTGGGACAAGACCATTTTTACCACTGTGTGGCATCCCCCCTTCTTCTTACAACACTCAACAGACGTCTGGGGACAGAGGAGACCAGTTTCTCAAGTTTAGAAATAGGAATGCTCTCCCATTCATGTCTAATACAGGCCTCTAACTGTTCAATCGTCTTGGGCCTTCTTTGTTGCACCTTCCTCTTTATGATGCGCCAAATGTTCTCTATAGGTGAAAGATCTGGACTGCAGGCTGGACATTTCAGTACCCGGATCCTTCTCCTACGTAGCCATGATGTTGTGATTGCTGCAGAATGTGGTCTGGCATTATCTTGTTGAAAAATGCAGGGTCTTCCCTGAAAGAGGTGACGTCTAGATGGGAGCATATGTTGTTCTAGAACTGTTACCTGAACATAGTTCTCTGCATTAAAGTCAAAGTCAACTTTATTGTCAGAACTGCAATATGTACAGGACATACACAGGATTGAAATTGCATTCTCTCTCAGTCCCTTGGTGCAACAGTACAAGACAGACAAAAACATATGTTGTTCTAGAACCTGAACATAGTTCTCTGCATTAATGGTGCCTTTCCAGACATGCAAGCTGCCCATGCCACAAGCGCTCATGCAACCCCATACCATCAGTGATGCAGGCTTCTGAACGGAGCGTTGATAACAACTTGGGCTATCCTTGTCCTCTCTGGTCCGGATGACATGGCGTCCCAGTGTTCCATAAAGAACTTCAAATCGTGACTCATCTGACACAGAACAGTCTTCCATTTTGCCACACTCCATTTTAAATGACCCCTGGCCCAGTGCAAACGTCTGAGCTTGTGGAGCTTGCTTAGAAATGGCTTCCTCTTTGCACTGTAGAGTTTCAGCTGGCAACGGCGGATGGCACGGTGGATTGTGTTCACTGACAATGCTTTCTGGAAGTATTCCTGAGCCCATTCTGTTATTTCCTTGACAGTGGCATTCCTGTTTGAGGTGCAGTGACGTTTAAGGGCCCGGAGATCACGAGCATCCAGTAGAGTTTTACGGCCTTGACCCTTACGCACAGCGATTGTTCCAGATTCTCTGAATCTTTTGATGATGTTATGCACGGTTGATGATGATAACTTAAAAGTCTTTGCTATTTTACGCTGGGTAACACCATTCTGGTATTGCTGCACTATCTTTCTGCGCAACAATGGTGGAATTGGTGATCCTCTTACCATCTTGGCTTCTGAGAGACACTGACACTCTGAGAAGCTCTTTTTATACCCAATCATGTTGTCAATTGACCTAATTAGTGTTAATTGGTCTTCCAGCTGTTCGTTATATGCTCAATTTCCTTTTTCCAGCCACTTATTGCTACTTGTCCCAACTTTTTTGGGATTTGTTGACACTGTGAAATTTTGAATCAACATATTTTTCCTTTAAAATGTTACATTTACTCAGATTAAACTTTTGATCTGTCATCTATGTTCTATTACGAATAAAATATTGACATTTGCCATCTCCACATCATTGCATTCAGTTTTTACTCACAATTTGTTTAGTGTCCCAACTTTTTTGGAACCTGGTTTGTATTTAAATATATATTTTTAATGCTTTTATTAGCTTTTTGTAAGCGTGTGATCAGAGGTTTGCAGTTTCATATCCCCCTGACTAACATCAGAATGTTGGGTGGAAAAGTTAATTGGTAGATGCATCTACCAAGATGAACAACACGTCACATTTCAGGAACTGATTATTATAGACACAAATTAAATGGTCAGTATGAATATTTCTATACAGTATTTATCACCACTCCGGGTCGGGGAGGAGGTCCTTACCCAAGTGGAGGAGTTTAAGTATCTCGGGATCTTGTTCACGAATGAGGGAAAACTGGAGCGTGAGATCGATAGGCGGATAGGTGCAGCGTCCGCAGTGAAGCGGGCGCTGTACCGGTCTGTCGTGGTGAAGAGAGAGCTGAGTCAAAAGGCAAAGCTCTCAATTTACCGATCGATCTACGTTCCCACCCTCATCTATGGTCATGAGCTTTGGGTTATGACCGAAAGAACAAGATCTCGGATACAAGCGGCTGAAATGAGTTTTCTCCGCAGGGTGGCTGGACTCTCCCTTAGAGATAGGGTGAGAAGCTCAGTCATCCGGGAGGGACTCGGAGTAGAGCCGCTGCTTCTCCACATCGAGAGGAGCCAGTTGAGGTGGCTCGGGCATCTGGTTAGGATGCCTCCTGGACGCCTCCCTGGTGAGGTGTTCCGGGCATGTCCCACCGGGAGGAGACCCAGAGGAAGACCCAGGACACGCTGGAGGGACTATGTTTCTCGGCTGGCCTGGGAACGCCTTGGGATTCCCCCAGAGGAGCTGCTCCAAGTGGCTGGGGAGAGGGAAGTCTGGGCCTCCCTACTTAGGCTGCTACCCCCGCGACCCGACCCCGGATAAGCGGAAGAAAATGGATGGATGGAATGGATATTTATCACCACAGTAATAGTTACACACATTGTAAACACTCAAAATATTATTGGCTTAGTGTTTACCTATGACCTAAACATTTAAGGAATAAAAAATGTTGACACAGAAGATCAACATCATCAGGCCAGGACTCTGCGGTCTACACTCATCTCCAGGCCAGCGGTCACTCTTTCAAGGATGAAGATGTTCACATCCTTGATAGAGAGGAACGATGGTTTGAGAGAGGAGTAAAGGAGGCCATCTTTGTGAAAAGAAACCGTCCATCATTAAACAGAGGTGGAGGCCTCCGGGTTCAACTGTCCCCCTCTTACAATGCTGTTATTGCTAGTATCACTCAGCCCTCTGTGAATAGCAAACAACCATCAGGGTGCTAACGATCCATCGTTAGGCTGATGGTCCTCCTTGATCATGTGAGCAGCTGGTTTCGGCTGTCATCAGCAAACTGGTTGATCCACTGTGAGAGGGTGCTATTTATAAGACTGAGCTGCAGCACCTCAGACTGAGGAAGTCTTTCAGACGAAAGACAAAACGTTTCTACAATTTTTTTGTTTGTTTTTTGAATGTCCAGAGGACCAGAATCAACTTTTTTAGACTGCAGTGGTAAATGTGAATAATGTGGAGTTGATAAGACAATACACCAACATGTACAAATTACTCTGTCAAAATTATGAGGAAGAAAGACAACAGTCGATTCAAAATTTAAATAGAATTAAAGTAAAAAATAGTTTTAGTTGATTTATTTAGAAATAACACGAAAAGTAAAATTGATCAGATAATATATTGTGATATTTAATTAGCACAGTTATATAATAGAATCTAATACTTGAGTGACATTCTGGTCCACCCTCCTTACCAGTGGGTGGCAGTAATGCACCAGTTTCGTCGTTTGCCAACCGCCAAAAGAACATCAAAGAAGAAGAGTTGAGAGTGTAAAGTTACATGCTTTTTCCTCTTTTTCATCTCAAGATAGCAAACTCCTGTTAGACCAAGTCAAACAATTCATCCCTCAGATCTCCGTGGATTTCAAGGAAAACTGTGACAAAGATATTAATATAGAAGAGCTAGACTGTGCTATCATGAGTTTGAAACTTGATAAATCCCCCGGCCCTGATGGCCTTACTGCTAATTTCTATAACCATTTTTGGGACTGTCTCAGAGAATTTATATTCCAGGGGCCTCATGTACAAAGACTTGCGTGGATTTCTTACTGAAAAGTGCCGCACGGTCAAATCCAGAAATCTGCCTACGCACACAAAAATCCAGATGTAGCAAACTGTGCATACGCCGGTATCCACGCACATTGCTTCTGTACATCACAATCAACGTGGAGTTGAGCGCACATGAGAGAGTGGCCGACTCCGCCTTTGACACGCCTCCATATAAATATGCAAATTCATTTAAATATGCCCTGCACGTTAGGAATGTCGTCTTTGCTCTATTGCAAATCATGTCGAAACGTGGAAAAAAGAGGAACTTCACGGACTGTGAACTGGAGACACTTCTGAGTGACGTAGAGAGGCACAGAAAAAGGTTTTGTTTGGCACGCTCAGCGCACAACAAACCGTCCACTTTTAAATGAAAAGTTGACCAAGCTATTCTAACATGCCTAAATAGGTTAGTGGGTAGCGTGCCTGCCTTTCGTCCCAAACCTCATGAGTTCGAATCACGCATGGTATAAAGTTTTCTTTTTTTTTAAATTCATTCCAGATTTAAAGAACACATGAAAACTATTTAGAATGAACAACATGAAATGAAACAATGAAATGAAGGCAAAAGAGGATTTCTTGTGGGTTTTTTTAAAATAGTTTTCTTGTGTTCTTTAAATCTGGAATGAATTATAAAAAAAAGACAAACGTTGTTTTCATTTAAATACACCCTGCAACAGAGGAATGTCGTCTTGTCCCATCATGCATCACGTTCTTCAACTGCTAAAACAGCTAAAAATGAACAAAAAACAAGAATTTAAGCTGTGCAGAACTATTCAGTCTTTCTGTTTTTTATATTTTTTGCAGGTTGTATTCTGATTGCGTCCATGTGGATGTAATAATTGTCAATCATGTGTGTTTGGGTGGAAATAATCATTATTTCCCCTTCATGAACAGTTTCCAGAATCACCTGTAAGTGTCGCCAAAGGAACACAAACCACAGAAACGTGCGTACGCCTGCTCTGGAGCTGGCGTGGCGGTGCGGACATTTCCACGTTCAGTTCAGTTTTGATACATACAGGGTTTTGCGTGGATTGTGCCGTACGCAAGGTTTTTGTGCGCACGCATGGTTGATACATGAGGCCTCATGTATCAACCGTGCGTGCGCACAAAAACATTGCGCACGTCACTTTCCATGCAAAACCCCGTATGTATCAAAACTGAAATGAACGTGAATATCTGCGCATCCACGTACATTTCCACGCCAGCTCCCCTGCTTGCGTACGCACGTTTCTGTGGTTCTTGTTCCTTTGGCGACACTTACAGGTGATTCTGAGAAACTGAAGCCCCACAGTCTGTGGTTGACTTTAAGAGCGGCTTGAAGACCTTTCTTTTTAACCGAGCATACTCTTCCTCCTCATGATTCTACTTTTGATCTTAGTTGATACTGTTGTTGATTTTAACTGTTTTATTATTTGTTTTATCGACATTTAATTCTGTTGCACTTTGTAGCACTTTGAGATTTTCATTAATGAAAGGTGCGTTATAAATTGAATTCATTATTATTATTATTATTATTATTATTATTATTATTATTACTATTAACTGTTCATGATGTGAAAATGATTAATATTCCCACCAAACACACGATTAACAAGTACATCCACATGGACGCGCAAAGTTGTGCAAAAAATAAATGTAACAGGAACGGATACATTCAGCCTTACTGGAGGATATAGATAGTGTAACACGCAGAGCATTTATTTATAAACAGATATAATTCTCTGATCTAGGATATGGCTTATCAGCCGTTTTCAGAAATAATCATTTTTCAGTTTGGCACTGCTGCGCACTGGCGCAACACAGGGGCCGCGCATCACGCGTGCACGTGCAGAAACTGGGGTTCCACAGGAGCTTAGAGGGAGCTGGCAGGTCGATCAGGGCTGTGCCAGTCCAGTCCACACAAAGCCGATTCATGTCCAATGGAATGGTCTCATCCATATGATCCCAAAGGCTGAGTTATGGTCGCGCTTTGAGCGCGCGTGCACCCTCGCCGGTGTTACACGGCAGTGGAGGTGTGTCATTATCTGTGTTTATTGTAGATGTCTCCAAAATGACACGTGAAAGTACACCATTTATAACTTGTATGGGAGTAAAAGCTTCACAGACAAACAGATTGCGCACAAGGCTGCAGCGCGCGCTTTGGAGACTCCAACATCACGTCATGTCATGAAAAGTCTCCACTGAGACGCAGAGACTCGTTTCTTCATATCATCTATTAAATAAACGAAGATCTATGTTCTAGCAAACATCCAAGTAAGTTCCTCTGTGTTTACAGTAATTATGGTAATTAACTCGTGCGCAAAGTTAATATTTTCACTCAGAATGAATGAATGAGCCGGTGGCGCACCTGACAGCAGCGTGCGCGCACACGAATACCGGCACACAATCACTCGTTCTTTGCGTGATGAACACAGTTTATTACTATTCTTACTTAGGATGTTTGTCCTCACTCATATTATATTAAATCCATTGTTTTCCTGAATCTAGAAATGATTTCTGATCGCGCAGGGATCAAACAAACATGTCCTTCACACATGCAGGAAGTAATTTGCATCTGTTTAACATATGTAAATGTAGGCGTGTCAGGGGAGGTGTCT
Source organism: Garcialebias charrua (assembly GCA_038048925.1). Classification (NCBI taxonomy): domain Eukaryota; kingdom Metazoa; phylum Chordata; class Actinopteri; order Cyprinodontiformes; family Rivulidae; genus Garcialebias; species Garcialebias charrua. The sequence goes on along the minus strand of JBBPBX010054385.1, from coordinate 2,326 downwards.
CACGTGCGCTCAGTTCCACGTTCATTGTGATGTACAAAAGGAATGTGCGTGGATACCGGTGTACGCACAGCTTGATAAATCTGGATTGTTTTTGTGCGTAGACACTTTTCTGGATTTGACCGTACGTCACTTTTCAGTAAGAATTCCACGCAAGTCTTTGATACATGAGGCCCCAGGTCTTTCAAGAGACCATAGATAATAACTCTCTTCCACACAGCATGAAGCAGGGAATCATCACACTTATTCCAAAACCAGAAAGAGACAGAAAAGTTCTAGACAACTACCGCCCAATCACCCTCTTAAACTGTGACTACAAATTATTAACATATATATACACAAATAGATTGAAAACTGGTCTTAAGGATGTGATTTCTGAAACTCAAACAGGTTTTATGTCTAAAAGATCAATTCACGACAACATTAGACTCGTCCAAGATTTACTCGAATACAATGATCTGATTGAGGACAAAGGCTTCATTCTTTTTTTAGACTTCTACAAAGCCTTTGACATGCTGGAGCATCAGTTTCTATTCAGAGTCTTACACTTATTTGGCTTTGGGTCAAATTTTTGTAAAATCATTGAAAGCTTTTATAATGACACTACAAGCTCGGTTGCTCTTCAACATGGCACCTCTCCTCGTTTTGCCATTAATAGAGGAGTAAAACAGGGCTGCAATATTTCTCCATTCCTCTTTATCTTGGCTGTTGAAGTGTTGGCTATCTTCATAAAAAACTCAAACATTCCAAAATTGAACATTTTTGATGACCAAATTATAATCAGCCAACTAGCTGACGACACCACAATCTTTTTGAAGAATCTAGATCAAACTCCTAAAGTCCTTGAATTAATTAATACATTTTCAAAAGCATCAGGTCTAACTTTGAATCTACAGAAATGTGAACTGATGGCGATTCATAACACTAATCTAACAGAAGCATATGGTATTCCCATTAAATCCTCAGTGAAATATCTTGGAATGGTAATAACTAAAGATACTAAACTCAGTGATACTCTTAACATAGAGAATAAAATCCAGAACTGCAAATCTCAGTTAAACGGATGGAATCAAAGAGATCTAACGCTATTCGGGAGAACCTACCTAACTAAAATGGAATCACTGTCTCGTTGTATTTATCCGGCTTATTCGATGGCCATACCTAATAAATATATTAAAGCCATAAATCAACTAAACTTCAACTTCATCTGGAAAAATCGAGCCCACTACTTAAAAAAAGCAAACATGGTAAAAGATTTTAAAGATGGTGGTTTTCAAACAATTGACTTTGAATGTTTAAATGCTGTCTTAAAAATAAACTGGCTGAAATCTTTTTTAATGAATGGAAATAGTATATGGTATTGTCTTCCCAAAGGTTTGTTTAAAAAAATTGGTGGTATAGATTTTGTTCTCAAATGTGACTTTAATGTTGTTAAACTCCCTGTGAAGCTAGCTGACTTTCACAAGCAGGTGTTGTTATGTTGGAAACTCATGTACTCACACAATTTTACTCCCCACCAAACTCCGATCTGGAATAATAGATATGTACTACATAGAAATAAATCTCTGTATTTGGATCGCTGGATGGAAAAGGGCATTTGGTCCATAAAACATCTTCTAAAGGACAATGGAAGCTGGTTGTCTTATGAAGATTTCTGCACACTATATAATTTGAACTGCTCATTTTCTCAGTTTAACACTGTTATAAACTCTATCCCTACTGCAGTCAAATGTATGGTCCAAAATATAAGCACTGAAACAGCTAACCTCCACTTACCTACACTTCAAATAAATGGAGTTAACCTTTTGGATAAAAGTAACTCTAACAAAAGGTTGCGTCGACATCTAAACGACATTATATTTCCTGTACGTCCAAACAGAAACTCCATCCTGAGTTTGTTTTCTGACTCTGAAGTCAATAAGTGGAGAACTGCTTACCTTAAATACCCCTTAAGTCCTAAAGCTAAAGAAATACATTTTAAAATTCTCAATAACATTTTTCCATCCAGAGAACTATTAAGACAAAGATTTAATTTCGACGCTAACAACTGTACTTTTTGTGACAATGATATTGAAACAACAGACCATCTCTTCTTCTACTGTGTACACACTGAAACGTTCTGGGAAAACTTTCAGGCCTGGTTCTCAACTAAACATCTCCTTCCCCATCCACTAAAAAGAGAGGATGTAATATTTGGAACCACCCTCAGAGACAGAAGAGCTGACCTCATACTGAACAACCTGCTGATCCTTGCTAAATACTTCATCCATTCCTGTAAATGGGGAAACAGAAAACCTGACTTTTCAACCTTTCAACGCCAGCTGATGGA
>JBBPBX010054383.1:0-11180 GCA_038048925.1 Garcialebias charrua | reverse complement strand
GTAAAAATATGAATACATTTAAAAAATCATATTTTCAGGTTTACAATGGACAGAAAACTCCCTCCCCAACTACCTTACTGGACAGAAAAGTATCCTCCATCAAACTTAGCCTCCTATGACCTGGCATCCACATATGTGGACATTGTAGGAATTAATAATGCATGTCATGCAAGAGCTCGGGTCTTAGGTTAAAGTGGTCCGCGGGCCACCAGTTCAGAATCACAGCTGTCACAGGTTTTGTGGCTCCAGACACATTTAATTTAGTGAACAAAGGGGCAGAAATGGCTCTTTTGATCATAAAGGTGGCAGACCCCTGGTTTAGACCAAGGATGAGGTTGGACTGCTCCTACATGCTGAAAGGGGTGAGCAGGACAAACAGCACTCTGCTGCATGCCATTGTTACTGCCGCTCATCTACTTGTGTGAGCGCAGAAAAACTATTGAGTGCAGCCGGCCGTAGTTTCACATTAATGCTGCTGAGCGTCTCCAACAACTTTCCCTCTTGACACATGGATTTAAAAAACTTCAGTTTCAGATAAAACTGTTGTTGTGTACATGAATGACAGAAACGCAACAAAAAAATGCTACAGTTCCTAAGCAACAAATAGGTTGTGGCTCACCATACGAGATTTGACTCGTTTGGGTAAATCTTCATCAAGAGTGTAGATTTCTTCTCTCTTGACTGAAATTTGTGATTCATCTTCAAACTCCACCTGGACGCACACAGGCAGTAAAAACTAAACTTGGCACTGAACTCAACAGATGGAACAATACACAGAGAAAAGTGGGGGTGGGCTTACCAGGTACATGGGGATGGAGTGGGATCTTACAAACTTGGCTCCGTATATTAGCCCATCTGTCCATCGCACTTGAACCGGCTCACCTTCAGAGGGCGGGCCAAGCCGGACACAGTCTCGGTTCTGCACAGACATAAAGCAAACTGCAAACTCACACTTTGTGTTGCAGGATTCCTACGCAGCCAGTTTCTATTTTGAAACTCCATACTCAAATTTTCAAAAGATTATGCCACTTTTTGAGTCATTTTTGACATCCAAACCTCTGAATGGATGGTTGGTTGGTTGAATGGTTGGTTTATTGGTTGGATGGATGGTTGGTTTATTGGTTGGATGGATGATGGATGGATGATGATTGATGGATGGAGGGATGATGGCAAATTTGCTGTGAATTTTACTGGTGGTAATTTTATTATCTATATATAACAAACGCCATGAAAAACACACACTGCACAAAAAAGTTGACGGGTAAAACATTTTCTGATTACTTTAAGAGTCATAATGTATGGTCGAAATAAAGGAATGACTTTAGCGACGGGTTGAAAACTAAGAAATCAGTATTTGGGTGTAAAACAGATTTAACATCCAAGTTAATAATGGATTATATGGTTAAATGATTCTATGGAAATACATGTATTGTAATGTATTCATTGTAAGTGATGTTCATTTGACAGAGTTGAAGTCCCCTGGCTGCACCCGAACTGCGAACGCTTCTGCTGTCACCAAGTGCTCGTGCAATATTTTAATGTACCGGTAGTAACGCTGTAATGTAAAACTGACAGTGATGTAGAGGTCTATGAAATACAGGTAGTCCTCGACTTACGACGGCCTCAACTTACGACGTTTCGGGGTTATGAACGCCCTCCCATTGAAAAGCATTGTTCGAGTTACGCGGTTTATGCGCCTTTACACCAGAAAATACGGTACCGAAACTCACCGGAGGACAGCGGAAATTTACAGGAGGTTCACAGGGAGGGAGGGGGGAGAGGCAGACCGGAGCAGAGACGGGTGGATGGTGTAACCAGATGGCAGAAAACAGCGGAGCTGGACCCGAGGAGCAAGAGCTAACATGCTAACAGACCTTGCTGTAAACGCTGTGGACCGCGTGAAGCAGCTGGAAGCTGCAGAGCTCGGAGGAACAACCAGCTAGCATGCTAACAGACGGAGGAAGAATTCACCAGCATACCAGTAGGTTATTAACTCTTTTTTTCCTTCATTATGGCTCCTAAATGTATGTTTTTTGATAATTATGCAGGGTAATGTGTTAGGATAGGCTAAGTGCTTGGTAAAATAAAGTACTGTACGTATGAGGTGCCGTTTGGACGTATTTTCCAACTTACGTCGATTTTCGAGTTACGAACGGGCGTAGGAACGGAACTGCGTCGTAACTCGTGGACCACCTGTATTGTAGATGGAGCTGTTTTGACCTTCTGAGACTTTACATCCTTAAATGAGGACAATGGCTTTCCTGCACATATTTTATTCTGTTCATCTTAGAACTGTCCTTAGTTTACAACAAAGTTCATGCTCAATCATCCAGGTACCAAATCCAATAATTCTCAGTCGGGTCATTAGTTTATTATTTTTAAGTTTTGTTTAAAACAATATTTTAATAAAAAATAAAAACAACTTTAGATCCTAAGATTTAATTTAAATTTATTTTTCTTCCTCAAATGAATCAAAATAAAGTCTGTTCCTCCAAGCTGACACCATTCAAGGAACCATCTGCAACAGGTAAGATACTAAATGTTCAGAACCTATCTATGAATCCTCACTTCAAAATGTCCAGAAACCTCCAAGAGCGATGTGAATAAACTAATACTGTGAACGTTAGTTAACTGAAACGACACTGTAAAGAACTGATGGCTGAAATGTCTCCAAGACAACAACAAAAGTGGAGAAGGTCAAACAGAAGAGGATTAACACGAGTTATCGCAGCTGAAGGTGAGTTTTTGTTATGTAGAGAATGACACAGTGTTGTATGTCATGAGTTGTCAAAACTTGTCAAATCAAATTACTTGGATGTATGTTCTGAAACCTTAGAAATTCATGGTGTGCTTTCTTTTTACTATGACGATATGTTCAAGCAGAACCTGAGCAGGAAATGTTCGTTACATACACCTGTAGAAGTAATGTTATTACCTCAATGTCCTCAGGAAATAGGTTGTCGCTGTATGAGCCGTCATCAAACACCACCTCATAGAACGTGGCTGAGGTCAGCTCCACCACTTTGCTGTGATAGTAACGGGAATTTCTGTTTTTGCAAATCACCTTCTGGCCTACTGACAATTCCCGCATAGAGGATATGTTGCGCTGTGAAGACAAGCTGAGAGTTACTCCATCAGCCGACAACATTTACTGAGGAATGACTGTGGATGCAAGGCAATGAACACAGATCAGTACGAGGCCCACAAACAGTTCGTTTTATGATTTGACCACACCGTTTTCACACGTTTGCTTGGTTTTGTTTCATAAACAATGGCACCTTTTTGTGTGTTTTTACGTTTGAAGTTGAACTTCTTTTAATTTAACAATGACGGTTACAAAAAATCCTGATGCTCAATAATCCAGGTAGAAAAATCTAAACAAGTCTGGTCCTCTGGACATTAAATGAACATTTGAATGTCCCGAGGACCATACTTAACTGTTTAGACCGTTACAAAAAACTCGTCCTCTCCTGTAATTGCTGGACTATAAGCTGCTACTTTTTTCACAGCATTGAAACTCGCAGTTCAAAACATTTACCATACACATTTGTGTACCGTATGTTACTGGTATGTGTTTAATTAAAAGTCTAAAAATAAATTCTGGGTAACATCTTTCTGTGTAAGCGTGGCCCGTATATGTACACATTTTTTTTAGTGGGCACAGCTTATATTTGGGAGCACTCAATAGTCCGGAAATTACAGTACTTCGTTTGTACCATCACTAGTAACGTGCTTGTTTACCTCAAGTATGAGGGGCGTTCTGTGTCTGTTGCAGGTGATGAAGACTACGAACGGCCAGTCATCTGGATGCATGAGGATGCCTGCTGCCTGAGCACAGGTGGGGTGAAAAGTTGAGGGACAACGACCATGGGAGCACTGGACATAACAGCCCTTCCTCTCCCTCTTCATTCGCTTCCTGCAGTATGCACATTTCTAGTAAAGTAGCAGAGACAAGAGTGGAAGGAGAGTAAGGGTTACAAACTTACTGCCTCCTCCTCTACAAGTAGATTCACAAAATGTTATATTGTGTACCCGGTATTCTCGTTTAGTTTTCTTTGTGCATGATTGCGTATGATTCATAAAACCACACCACAGAAGTACGAGCCAATCAAGCAATTACCGTATTTTCCGCCACACACGTTGCTCCGCCCTATAAGTCGCATCAGTCCAAATATTAAAAAAAAAAAAAAAATTCCATAAATATGTCGCTTCGCCGTATACGTCGCATCTATTATGCATCAACTCTGACGTGTCACGTTTGTTAAGGGTCACCGCTGACAACCCGGAAATGTGGGTCAGTGTTGTGCCAAAAAAAAAAATCAATGGGCTGCCAAATGTCAGCCACAGGAGCATGCACAGGAGGACTTCAACAAGAATTTTACAAAACTAACACTTAAAAACAATTATTTGTTTGTTTGAAATTATAGTAAAGGTGTGTCTCAGTTGAACTTTTACTTCTTAAATGCACTTTAATGGTCAAATTAGCTGTTTTGACGATTCCAAGCAGCGAGCAGAACGAAGGTGGCTATATGGCAAGCTGATTGTGTCATTAATAGCTGTTGAAAAGATTCTCAGTCATCCAGGACGTGGTAAATTCAAAAAAGTTCAAGAAAAAAAAAAGAAAGAAAGTATAAAGTATGGTAAATGGTAAATGGGGCTTATTTATATAGCGCTTTCCAGCCCCCTGTGAGGGACCCCAAAGCGCTTTACAATACCAACCATCCACCCATTCATACACCGGTAGCGGCGACTGCCATGCAAGGCGCCTTCCAGTCCTACCGGGAGCAACTCGGGGTTAAGTGTCTTGCCCAGGGACACAACGACACATGGTGTGAGGAACCGGGATTCGAACCTCCAACCTTCCGATCGGGGGACGACTGCCATTATCACTACACCACGGCCGCCCATAAATAAAGTCCAGTTGTTCTTTTTGTATTGAACTTTTTTTGAATTTGTCATTATAGCCACATTTACCTATTACATGATACAACGGCATGCCATACCGCTACTACTACTCTGCTACCATTTAGTGTCTGAAAGTGGTACTGCTTAAATTATTATTATTTTCGGTCAGAATGAATGAAAACTGTCATATCTCAGCCAAAAACTGGTTTATAAATATGGGGAAAATCCATAAATATGTCGCTTTGGCCAATAAGCCACAGGGCATGTAAATTATGCAAAAAACTGTGACTTATAGGGCGAAAAATACGGTAAGTTTGGCCCGACCCGGCCTGAACTTCAGCTCGGCCCATAAACCGCAACTCAAGTATTATTTACTTTAATTTATTTTAGTCCATCTGTTCCAATACTTTAGCTCACTTAAAAAAATGTTCAATAATAAATAAAGCTTTCTTCTTAGTTGTAGATCCAAAACAGATGTAAACACCTGGAAATAAAAGTTGAAATGTTGCACTCGTCTCACATTCATCTTTCGATGTCAACCCCAAATGTTTTCAGTAAAAGGAAACGGTGTCATTGTGCCAGTACTTTGCGAGGAAGTGTACATATCAAAGTCGAGGAAAACTGCGCTCCTACCAGTCTGAACCGAGGAAAAGGAATGGCAGAGAGGTCAATGGGGCTCCGCTTGGTGATGTTGACAAAGCGAGCTTCCAGCACGGTGATGGCACACAGCACATGAACCCATCTGTTGTCAAGGCAGACAAAAGTGATCTTTGGATTAAAACTGGTTGTTGTCATGATTGTAATTTATCAAAACCGTTTTAACTGGTCATATAATGCTCATAAGAGCTGTGATGCAATGCACTCGCTCCCACAGCATTAACTTTCAAAATCAACTTGCAAAATGTAGATGAAAAAAATGAAACTTCCTCTGTTCCTGAATATCACAGTGACATTCTGATGCACTTCCCCAAAATGAGCACAAAACGAACCACAAGTTGTCATATCCACCCATCAATGTATCTACTGTACGGTACTTTGTTTATTTAGCTAGCCTTTTGCTATATTTAGCTAATTCTTTGCATCACAAAGAGTTGGTACATACAACAGTTCTGAAAAACTGAAGAGCTTGACTTGTACCATCATTAAAATTTTATTTAAATAATTGTAAAGTTCTCCACCCCCTCCTTAGTCTTTGACTTACTTGTCATTATTAGTTCTCTGCAACGCTCCCCCTCTCAGTGAACACAGACAGCAGTCCTAAAGGCAGAAAGATAATGTTACTCTTTCATATTTTCTGTCAAGCACATACTCTAACGCAGTGGTCCACAACCACTGGGCTGCGGACCGGTACCAGGCCGTGGGTAGGGGAAAAAAAAGTTTATTTTGAAAAATCCCTGGATTCTCTCCACCACGTGTCAATGACTCACTCTTGACGCAGGTCAACATAAACAAGCAGTAAGTTTCAGTTTCTGTTTGACGCATGCAAAGACTGGTTCTACATCGCCCGTTCAGGTGGAGTCATTTAGCTGCGTGGTCCGGAGCAGACAGGAGGAGGCGTGCAGCCTTCAACCCACCTGACAAAGAGTGACTGTAAAACTATGAACTAAATAAAACTATAATTTTAAACAAAGCTTCCTAATGTCACATCAGAGCACGTTTTGTCTTGAACTTTTTTGAATTCACATCAGAGCTGTTCCTTCACATTTCTGCTTCTGCTCTTAAAAAAATATCTGCCCCTAAAAGTTCAAAGTCATGAGCAATTTTATTAAAAAACACAAATTTAATTAAAGTTTTGCACTATGCACAAGTTCCTGCGCTTTTGTGAACTGATGTGTGAATCACTGCGGAGCAGGGAGGAGGATGAGGCACAGCTGACTGTGTGGGATATACTCGTTAAATAAGAAATGATCCTGCACTTAATACACTTATAAATCGCACATAAAGTGATTAAAAGTAAATTTGAAATACAGGTGCTGGTCATAAAATTAGAATATTGTGAAAAAATTGATTCAATAATTCCATTTAAAAAGTAAAACTTGTATATTAATTCGTTACACACAGACTGATATGTTTCAAATGTTTGTTTCTTTTAATGTTGATGATTATAACTGACAATTAAACAACTGACAAATCAGCGACCTCAGTTTGTCCTGAAGTGAACGACCCTTACCATTTCAATAACGAGTTTACATCTTTTGTTTCATGTTAATCTACTGTAATAAACCTTTGTAAAATACACCAGAATGCAGGAAATGGCATCTACTTTATCCAGAATTCTCTGGTGTAGGACCTAACCCTGTCAATAACGAGTTTACATCTTTTGTTTCATGTTAATCTACTGTAATAAAACTTTGTAAAATACACCAGAATGCAGGAAATGGCATCTACTTTATCCAGAATTCTCTGGTGTAGGACCTAACCCTGTCAACAGGACCAAACGCCCTGGCTACTGTAAAACTTTTTTTTTTTTTTGTGATGCTTCAAAAATAATTTGAAGCTGGAGAAAAATGTTTTCAAAGTTCTCAAATCTGGTCTGCTTGTGTTGCACATTTAGTGGGTTTAAAATCTGTAATTATTACCTTTTATACAGTTATACACATACGTATGAGTGTGTGTGTGTGTGTGGTATTTTGTTTTTTTAATATTAAAAAAATTTGCTCTGGGAAGCAAACCAAAATGTTGTTGTATTTAGGTGCAATGGCAATAAAGGTCTATTCTATTCTATCTTTTTCTTCTTCTTTCGGCTGCTCCCTGTGTTAGGGGTCGCTACAGCAAACTAAGTCGCACGAAGACATGGCAGTTATTTTTACACCGGATGCCCTTCCTGATGCAACCACAAACCACCGAGCTACCACAGTCCTCTGTGTGGAGCAGAGAGCTGCCATCTAGGACACTTGGAAGAGCAGATGGTGGGGGTTAAGGGCCTTGCTCAAGGGCCCAGGGTGGGGCGAATGAGGGTGGGGGGCCAGTGTGAGTGCTTCACCTACCCCACCCACAGTTTTGATGTTGTCAGTACCGGGGCTTGAACCAGCGGTCTTCCGATCACAGGCCCACCTTCTCTAACCTCTGTGCCACCACTCCCCGGTCTATATACCAGGGGGTCAGAAATCTTGGAGTGGAGCTTGACTCTGACTTAAAGCTAGATAAACAGATCAGTTCTGTTGTCAAGACCAGCTTCTTTCAGCTCCGTCTGCTCTCTAAAGCAGGGGTCACCAACACGGTGCCCCCAAGGACCACAGTGTTTCCTCTACCATTATATAGGCGGGGCACCCCGCCCCGTCAACAGAACCGAGCGCCCCGCCTACCCAACGCTCCAACCACCTAACGGCACTGACGCAACGTTAAACCAGTGTTGGAGGCAGGATTACGACGGCGCACGGAATTAAGACCTCATCAAAAAAAAAAAAGACAAGTGTAAAGTGAATTTCAATATTTTCTTCAATAAACATTATAAATGTCATAATTGTAATCTTGTAAATGAGTAAAAAGTCTCAAAATTGTAGCTCAATTAATTTTGGAGTTATAGATCAAACTTTGTTTAAAGATATGTCTGCTTCAGGATTTTTTAGGCGTGGTTTAAATGTGACCGCGTTTCGTCACGCGGTCTAAAGCCCCACCCCCTGCAGCTCCAGCCGTATAAATTCGTTCTTCGCATCGGTGGAGCCATTCACTCGCGAATCGCAGATAGCATCAGATAGCAATAGCATGCGCGTAGCCAGGGGCGGTTCGCCCGGTTCGAACAAACCGCCCACTTTGCCTATGAAGTCCCATCTAGTCATTCTATGAGGGGCGGTTCGTTCGTTTATAAATGTGGACCTTAAAGGACAACACCCACCATGACACTAACAATTCACCATATTGTACAATTACTGTAATTTATTATTAGGTCTATTTTCATTTTTGCATTTGGGCCAGGCGAGGGTTAAAAAAAAAAAACACTCCCGAATGAATCCGGAAACCAAGACCCCGCGGAAACCCTGGATGTGTCACGTGACACTTTCTGATTGGGCGGGTTTCGGGCGGTCTTTAACAGATTTTTGGGCTTGAAAACTTGGACTCTATCTGGCAACACTGCGTTAAACTAGCAGCTTGCACTGCAGGTGCACTAGCTGAAAACATAAAAGCAGCCTCATGCTGAACACTCACGCTGACACCCCCCACCACACACACACACGTTTCCACAGCTGGGCAACGCCAATTAAAAAATTAGTTCCACAATTTCTAAAACGCTTATTAATTTTTTTAGGTCCACAATTTCAAAAGCACAAATGTCTTATGAAAATTAGGGGAAGCTAATCTAATCCGCTATTTATATATTTCTATATTATATATATATATATATTTATATATAGCCGGCAGCGTTATCAATATTTGCACTACACTGCCAACTGAAAAGTAACAAAAATGATCCTAAAAGGATGAAATTACAAAAATCAAAGGATTTATTTAATACTTTACGTACATATATTCTATTCGGCCACGAAATTAACAAAAAATAGAATGATCTTTTAATCCCTAAAACCACGTTTAAATCTCAAATACACGGGTGTGTCGCCACCGCATTTATACATAAAAGTAACCCAAATACATGAAACTAACGACTCGCCGTCGAATGGTCGACACAAAACACACAATAAAATCATCCGGCCACGTTAATTTGGCTTGAAACAGCGGGGTTCTCTACGGATTTATCCATTAGTAACCCAGCACTACCAACAGGCAGACACAGAGTTAGCGTCTATAGGTAGTCAACAGATTTAATGAAAAGTAACTAAAATACATAAAAATAACGACTCACCGTCAAATGGTCGACACAAAACACACAATAAAATCATCCGGCCACGTTAATTTGGCTTGAAACAGCGGGGTTCTCTACGGATTTATCCAAGTACCCAGCACAAACAGTAGCCACAGAATTAGCCCCCGAGTTCACCTCTGAGTGACCCGGAAGATGTCAAGATGGAATAGTCCATTTTTAGTAGGGGGATAAAGAAATCGACCGTTTTTTTATTGCGTATTTAATGATCGTTTTCATCGTAACTATAATTATTTTTATGTTAAATGTACATTAACAAGCAGGATCAATGTTAGTGATGTAGGTGACTGCACGGGGCGAGGCGGGGCCGGGGCCACTGCTGAAATGGGACCCCCAGGCATTTACCTACATGGTAGATCCGAGTCTGTTCTCAGCTCTGCCCCCCTCCCCCTCACACCCTTCCTCCTCTCTGCTGTTTACGGTGGGGAAAAAGGTAAAACAAGCAGCATAAGAGCTTGTAAATAAGTTTATTGGTTTTTACTGATAGATAATTAGTTATTAGCGGTACTGCATTTTAAATAAAAATAGCACAAATCCGCTTATGAATTATAAAAGTTAGTCAATTCACAAAAACGCTGACAAAAAGTTTAGGTCCACTGTAAGCGGATTAGCGCTTTAGCGCTACCTAACGTTCATATGCCCACCACTGCACGTTTTGTTCTCACCCTTCCCACAGACAAAAAAAAAAAGAAACTGAGCGCGTGGCTGAAATTTTTCTCCTCTGCCCGGCTCCTACTGCTTGCGGATTTGTGCACGCACGCACGCACCACACCACACACACTCTTTCAGCTTTGTCTCTGCCAGTATAAGTGCCGCACAGTGTTGCCAGATCTCGCGACATAAACAAGTGACAGTCCCACAAAACAAGCCCAAAACAAGCCCAACAGGCGACTCACCCCAATGTGTAAAACAAGGGCCGTTTTAAACAGTATAAACATACATAATAATAATAATGAATTCAATTTATAACGCACTTTTCATTAATGAAAATCTCAAAGTGCTACACGGTGCAACAGAAATTAAATGTCAATAAAACAAGTAATAGAACAAGTAAAATCAATAACAGTATCAACTAAGATCAAAAGTAGAATCATGAGGAGGCAGAGTATGCTCGGTTGAAAAGAAAGGTCTTCAAGCCGCTCTTAAAGTCAACCACAGACTGTGGGACCCTCAGACAGTCAGGAAGAGAGTTCCACAGGCGGGGGGCAGCCACACTGAAAGCCCGGTCTCCCATGGTCCTTAATTTGGTTCTCGGAATGTGAAGGAGATTACTGTTCTGTGACCGCAGCGACCGGGTGGATGAGTGTGGAATAAGAATATCCTTCAGATAATCTGGTGAAGTTCCATGTAAGCATTGATGTGTAATGAGAGCAGTTTTGTACTGAATTCTGTAGGCGACAGGAAGCCAATGAAGGTTATGAAGAATGGGCGTAATATGTTCAAATTTACGAACTCGCAA
>JBBPBX010054382.1:0-23490 GCA_038048925.1 Garcialebias charrua | reverse complement strand
TACATGTATTATTACAGTATCTGAATATGTATACATAATGTGTGTGTGAATAAATTGCATCTTTGGTTGTATCTTTCTAAACATATATTAAAGTACAGTATTGTATTCCACCAAAATTATTTAAATATGCTAAACTATACGTTCCTATACATGCAGTTTTAATAGCTGTATGCCTAAAATTTAAACATGTGACAATAGCATTACTATTCAGCGTGTTATGATTGATTAAATGCGCTGATACTTTATTGTGCCAGCCAAATACATAAGGCTGAGTGGAGCGGTGGACGCCTTCAAGATGGCCGCCCTAAATCCTGCCCCGGAGCAAGCTATGCGGTATCTAGTGTATATATGATATGGCAGGCACAACTCACGGTAGTCAACCAGTGCAGGTGGACTGAACCAATTAAGGGGGGTTCAATTACCTCCACAGTCTAAACGTCCTGTACACTATCTCAAAATTTTGACTTAGTATCTCAAAATTTTGACTTAGTATTTCAAAATTTTGACTTAGTATCTCAAAATTTTGACTTAGTATCTCAAAAATTTGAGATAGTATCTCATAATTTTGAGATACTAAGTCAAAATTTTGAGATGATTTCTGCAAATTTTTTTAATAGACTGGCGGAAATGGGCTTCCATAGGGCTCTGTAAGTAGAAGTAGAAGCCTGTAGTTTAGGGATGGGGCCATTAGATGGCGGTAACACACCGGAAGGTTGTAAACTGCCGTAAAACCTCACGGAAGAAGAAGAAGAAGAATGTCAAACAGTCTGTCTGTCACCGTGTTTTGAGCCAAAAGTTAACTGTGGTCCTGCGATGGAAACTGGGGACGGTATCAGTTTAATGGTTATGTACGAGGACGAGTCGGTGGAGGTTCGGTACAGAAACGGAACACAGTTCCAGCTGGCACCGTGTGGCTCTGAATTCATGCTGGTAAAACCCGCGGACCCCCACGGACATCCACTGCAGCCCACTGAGCGAGTCCGCCAGAGGACCAGGTTCACCATCAGCAAGTACAAGGCAATACTTCTGGGTTCTAGTCGCAATTTGTGTTTCTGCATGCTTTTTCAGCTGGTGGTAGTTTGTTGTCATTTTGAGGCTGACACCTGAATTAAATATTAATATTCATTTATTAATATTATTATTAATTCATTTATTAATATTCAATTAAATGTTGTTATTCAGTCACTTCTGTACCACCCACAAAAGAAGGGACTGGCAATGAAAATGGAAAAGCCTGCAAAACTGCCCTGAGGGCGAAAGCAGGCTCCAACTAAAACGTGGATAGTGTTACATTTTTACCTTTTATTATGTATATGCAGTGGTGGGATGTAACTAAGTACAAATACTTCGTTACTGTACTTAGGTACATTTGCCATGTATCTGTACTTCACTTAAGTAGAATTAAATGTGGGTACAGTACTTTTACTCCACTACATTTTACATTAAGTATCTGTACTTTCAACTACACTACATTTCTATAATGTGTTGAGTTACAAGTTACATTCACGTTGCAGCTTTTTAATTTGTCGTTAGTTTGAAAGTAACTGATGTCGAGAGAGGAGTTGGTCCATTGAATCACTGCACAGTGGACAGGTAACATTAGACCTGCCTTCAAGAAGAGCTGGACCAATGACGTATATTTTAGTATAAATGTCATTGAGCTGGGTGCACCCACAGCACCACTAACACACCCACAATGGATTCCACCGCAGAGAGTCAGCCAGAAGATACACAACACCCATGGCCTTATTGAAATATTATTGGAAGACTATTGAAATATTATTGAAAGACTATTGAAATATTATTGAAAGACTGTTCAGTACAGCAGGACATATTCTCTCTCCCAAAAGAGCCAGACTGGACTCGAAAATCTTTGAAAACCAACTTCTTCTGAACCTGAACAATAAATTCTTGCTGCAATATTAAAATGTGTCAGTTTATGGGATGTTTGGACAGAAGACAAGAGATGGCTCGACACTCGGGTCTATGTTTCGAAACTGCTGTCAGGAAGTTAAAATATTGTTCACTATTGACCCTTTACCAGGTTGACTAGACAGTATTTTAAAGAGCAACTCCACACCCTGTGGCTCGGTAACTCCTCCTTCCAAAATCTCCCTGAAAATGGGCGTGTCGAGAGACAAGGAGGGGTGGAGGTAGAGTTGTGCTTTTGTTCACGCCTCCACCTGCAACAACCTAAAACAAATTAAACCTCTAGCCAACAACATACACCAAGCAACAACAAAGAATAAACATGTAGATGTATTTATCTATTCCACCCATTCCATCCAAAACCAAAGGCCTAAAAAAATGAAAATGAAAATAAAAATAAAACCGCTTGTCAGGAGTGAAATGCAGCACTTCCATATAAGGTATGCACTTCTCATCTCTGCAGGGGATTGGCTCTGCTTGAACCACCTGTGTGACATCAGAGTGTACAAGACACATCAGAGTGAACAGTCCTGACCAATATGAAAATTAAGGTGCAATAACCTCTGTTCAACCCAAAGGACTACCGTAAACACAGTTTTAGACCAAATATTGCCAAATATTGCCAATTTACACAGATATGCACAATTATGTGAAAATAAACACAGCCATAGTGCTAGATAATATTTTAAACACATTCTAGGGTGTTTATCAGCTAAAAAAAGTTAATTTTGGGTTTAGTCGCACTTTAAAGGCACGGTCTGCAGTTTCTGTAAAGCCCTGAAACTTAGGAAAATTTTCGAGCAGAAACCCTTCTCCCTCCTCCCCCTTGGACTCTGGCTGACCTGCAACTCCGCCTCCTTAGCTCCTCCTCCACAGCTTGGCCTGTCTCGTGAACGCGCATGCATTGTAAACACAGTTCTAAGATGGCGTCGGCGCAGTCACCCGATCGACTATTTCCTTCTCAAATCTTTGCGTATTTGTAATAAAGTATCGTAAATTATGTATAACCCTTTCAATAAGTTATGTTATAATACTTTGCTGCAGTGTGTGACATTTTATCTGTGTTACGCATCTATTTTTGAAACATTGTCGATGGTCTTCAGACGAGGAATTTACACCCAGAGACCTACGGTCCGAAGAAGAGTAAAACAGCTGCGTGCTGCTGGGGACACTCAGCTCTTGAGAAGAGTCAAACCTGGGTTGATGCACTCCAGCTGGACTTGTTCATATTCTGGTTTTGTTACATAATGAGATTCGATGCTCACAGGGGGAGTTGATGAAAACAAACAGTTCTCATAGTCACCCTGTTTTCATGCAAACATTTAAATTGATGATTCTTCATGAACATGCAGTGAAATAATTTTCTATTTGAAAGAACACAGCGACAAAATCTTTTTTATTTATTTATTTAGACAATACACAAAAAACCTAAATAAATATGTGACAAGGATCATCAAACCGTTACATAACGCAGACTTAAATAACCATAAATAAAGCACTGAGCATCCACCCTGATGTTAAATACTCTGTTGTGTACTTAGTTTGATTTAAATAACTTTTTAATAAAACTGGACAGAAATTAAACAGAACTTAATTAACTCCAAATTCTTCCAAACCTGCAGCCTTCAGGGCAACAGAACAGCAAGCAGGGCCCAGGTGACTGATCTGGTCTTCACTTAAGTGGGTCAGGTCAGTAAATATGTGCAGCTTCTCCAGATTGTCAGCTTGTCCAAACATCTAAAGTCCATAGAGAACCACCTGATCTCCACTCTTTCATTTGTGTATATATATATAATATATATATAGTTATAAATATAGGTATCTATATAAATAAATAACTATATTTATAACTACTGTATATATACTATATATATACTGTATATCTATATATATATATCTATATATATATATCTATATATCTATATATATTATATCTATATCTATATATTTATTATATATCTATATATATATCTATATATATATATCTATATATATATATATATATATATATATATATATATATATATATATATATTATATATATATATATATATATATATATATATATATATATATATATGATGTAGAATGATGAACAGAAATTCTACCATTGCTGTTCATCATTCTTTAGTTAGTAGCAGGTCACTTTTGTAAATGAGCCCTCGAGGCTCAATGAGATTTACCTGACTAAATAAAGGTTGAATGAATGAATGACTATATATATATATACAGTATATATAAATAAAAAAATTAAGGTTCATTGATAAACTTCATCAACTCGTTTAAAAGTTCTTTTCTTTTAATTGAGGATTTTTGGGATTGAAATTGCCCCAAGGCCACACCCTGCCACAGATCTTTGGAGGACACCCCGCGTGGAGATGGTCTTCATCTGGTCTCCATGGGTCAGTCCTCAGTGCTGGTTGATCACCTTCGGTCTCACGCAGGTGCAACCCACTGAGATGAGTTTGGACTCCAGGCGGTAGTGGTAGCTGTGCCTGGCCCTGGCGTCTTGACTCGCCTCAGAACCAGCACCTGATGCAGAATGGGACGGGACTCCAGGCCCCCGTCCTCCAGTCCTTGGTGGTCCAGGCAGGTTTTGAGCAAACAGTGAGCCTGCGACAGCGCATGAGGGTACATGTTGTCATCCCTGGAGATGCTGAGGACAGAGAGGAGACAAAAAACTGTTAACAGGACTCTGAGCTTCATGAAGGACAACACACTGAGGAGCTGAAGCCTCACTTGTAGGTCCACGGTGAGATGGAGTCGCTGGCCAAAGAACTGACTTTTAGGCTGGGAACTAAATTGTTTGGGTCCAAACGCAGAGGGACCGTTTCTTCTGCTAAACCTTCAAAGGACTTCCTGTGTGGCTTTGCTGCTGTCTGTGGGACCACCACCACCATCATCATCAACAGGACAGCGCTGACAACCTGAGGAAGAAGAACATTCATTCATTCAACCTTTATTTATACAGGCTAGCCTCGTTGAGCCACGGGGACTCATTTACAAGAGAGACCTGTCTCACTCACACCTAGGGTCAAGTTACCAATCAGCCTAACATGCATGTTTTTGGACTGTGGGAGGAAACCGGAGAACCCGGAGAAAACCCACGCATGCACGGAGAGAACATGCAATAACAAGTCACTTTCATCATTGTCGTCGTAATGTCTAGCGAAGACATACTGAAACAAAAAAAATATAAACGTAAAAAACAAACTAACATTGATACTGAGGAAACACATTACATATTTTATTAAAGCAACAATAATCAAGTTTGATCATGAAATAAAGAAACATGTACTTGGGAACCAGTACAATAAATTCTCTCAATAAAAGTTAATGAGACTAACTCGAAAGTATAGACAAAATCATATTTTTAACACGCACTAAAATACGTACGTTCAGTGCAAGTGTATGTTATACATGAACACAGAATTTTAATTAAGTCATCTTTTTAAAAATTCTTAAATTTATAAAGTTGTACATTTTCTGTGACGCGGTTAGAAAAATAAAATAATAAAAAAAAAAGCTTCAAAGATATTTATTGTCAATATTGTGCGTCTGTATTATTCTAATTTTATGACCACTAAAATTGCAGCACAGAAAAGCCATAACAATGAACAAATACATTATATAAAAACTGGAGCGTGAGATCGATAGGCGGATAGGTGCAGCGTCCGCAGTGAAGCGGGCGCTGTACCGGTCTGTCGTGGTGAAGAGAGAGCTGAGTCAAAAGGCAAAGCTCTCAATTTACCGATCGATCTACGTTCCCACCCTCATCTATGGTCATGAGCTTTGGGTTGTGACCGAAAGAACGAGATCTCGGATACAAGCGGCTGAAATGAGTTTTCTCCGCAGGGTGTCTGGACTCTCCCTTAGAGATAGGGTGAGAAGCTCAGTCATCCGGGAGGGACTCGGAGTAGAGCCGCTGCTTCTCCACATCGAGAGGAGCCAGTTGAGGTGGCTCGGGCATCTGGTTAGGATGCCTCCTGGACGCCTCCCTGGTGAGGTGTTCCGGGCATGTCCCACCGGGAGGAGACCCAGAGGAAGACCCAGGACACGCTGGAGGGACTATGTTTCTCGGCTGGCCAGGGAACGCCTTGGGATTCCCCCGGAGGAGCTGCTCCAAGTGGCTGGGGAGAGGGAAGTCTGGGCCTCCCTACTTAGGCTGCTACCCCCGCGACCCGACCCCGGATAAGAGGAAGAAAATGGATGGATGGATGGATTATATAAAAACAACTATTAAACTTTGGTTTTTGTTTCTGCCTACCGTAATATCTGGTGGAAATACATTTCATAAACAATATTAGACATACAACCTTACCATCTACATTTTAAAATTGTGTAATAATATTATGATCACAGTTATATTAGTTGCAGTGCAAACCATAAAATAATCTTGACATAAATATGTTTTCCCCTTACTTACCTTGTTTCCAAAACCTGAATGGGAGTCTCCCCAAATTCACTTCTGAGACCTTCCCCAAAGTCATCATCTCTGCATAAAAACATATAATGTAGTTCAAACAATAATCAGATATTCTTTTCAACACATTTATCACACAATGACAAATTTATCTAACATATCAAAGCATGTAGGATGATTTAAAAAATAGCATCAAACAGCCATCTTCCATCCTGTTCTGCTGCTAGAAGTAAAATTTGAACTTTTTACGCTCTCCTTTCATCCTGCTTCACTGCAGGCTCATGTCCGCAGCAGACAACAAACTCGTCCACCCCACCGCAAGTTTTACAGATTTTATTCCAAAAATTAATGATTTTTGAGGCCCTTTATACAGGTAAACGTCCAAAGAGGTTGACATGTATGCATCAACAACATATATTGTGTAGTACAACTAACAGACTTTTCGATTATGACCACCAAATGATCAGCAGACAATATGCTAATTGCTAGTTCTTGTGATCATGCCTATCTCACACAGACAGCGCAGTTACAGTACTTTCATCATATCTGCTTGCTGATCCACAATACAATAAGTTAGGATAACTAAATGTACGTATCAAAACAATACTGAGGTTGAATGAGTTAGCTGCTGCCATTAGCATCACGTCAGCTGTAGGCCGGAAAACGGTTTTAGCCTGTTGTAGATAATAACATGGCATTTGCGCTATCACATGATTGAAGCAAAGACACTTACTTTTCAAGCAGGAAAGTTGCTAACTCTGCATCGCTTGGCAATCCTGAGCACTCGAAGCTCTCGCCACCTCCGCCATCTTGAAACAGCTACTGTTTGAGACGGGAGCGTGCCCGGCTGCTGCGCGCAGCCGCTGGGAGAGGCGGGGGGAGGGCGGGGGAAGCTCGTTCATGAAAATAACTCTGTTTTTATTGGCTGGTCAAAAACGGCCCGCTCTGGTTTTTATAAATGCTATTTTAACCACCGGGAGACGCCAGAGGAATATAGTATTTCTCAAAGATTACCTGTTTAACATCACTCTGTCCAAAAATAGTGACAGAGAGAAGAAATATGTTTATAAAAAAAGCTACATACTGCAACTTTAACTAGAGTTGATGACAATCTGGAGTTGAAATGATCAGATGTTCCTTGTTAGGTCTAATGCTCCTTTTTTCTGTCAGACAACTTTTACTTCAATGTGTTTACTGCAGTTAAAATGACACATTGGTTTTGTTTTGTGTTAAATAAAAACTTTCAAAGGTATAATCATTCCTCTCTTATTCTGCTTAATGACATTTATCTCTGCATGTCATCCACGAAATTCTGACGCACAGAATCATAGTCCGAGTGTGAACTGTGCCACAGAGTAAAAAAACATGTATTATCTGCAGCATTGTTCATTAAAATGACTTAACACTATTAATGCATTACAGAAAATATGCATACAGTAGGCACACGTGATATTGTAGACCATTGCATTAGTTAATACATTCGGCAAGTACTTTTACTTTAATACTTTAAGTATTTTTAAAAGCAAGTACTTATTTACTTTAACTTAAGTAAAAACATTAATATGGTACTTCTACTTTTACCAGAGTACCTTTTTGTCTGTTTATTTGTACTTTTACTTAAGTACAGTGTTTGAGTACTTTCTCCACCACTGTTTATATGTATATATATGTTTATATAAATATATATTTATTTTACAGGAAATGATGGTTGGTGCTTTGGCATTCAGGAATAAGTATGCCAGACGACCATATCTGCCAGAAGAACTCATCCCTGCTGACCACAAGAAGGTATTCCTCCAAACTCCTCAGCTTTTATGCAAACTATGAGTTTAATGATCATAATTTCTCTTTGGCAGCCCTTTTTCAGCCTTGAACTGGATGTTACGTGGCCTGAGTTTTCATCCTCCGAGGCTGAGCTCGGACCTGGAGGCAACATCACCGTCCGGTCAGAGGAGGGACGGGCCTTGTTGGACCTGTCGCCCTCAGGGGAAGAATTCTCTGTGGAATTCACATGTAGCTTAAGTCAGCCTCCAAACCAGCAACAAAACATTCAGAGTTTACACAAGGATGCTCAGGAAAAGGTAATATATGAAATATCTGTGTGCTTACATCTCAGATTGGACGGGATAATTAACTTGTCTTCTCAGCCTGAACAGAGGTACCAGTCCACCACAGTGGTTCAGTGTCACTCCTGCGGTGCAGTCGCCCCCATGTGGAGATACCCTCTGTCCTTGGCTCGACATCAATGGGTGTCTCGTTTCTCTAAATGCAAAGATGCAGAAGGAGCCAGTAGTTCTGAGCAGGCAGATAAGAAAATGATCATATCTGACTTATCTCATACGGAAAGAAAGGCCCGACTTCCTCAGGCTCTGCCTCTCACGTGTTCCTCACCTCACTGGCACAGGTTTGTGGATTAATAATAAACACGTCAAGCACTACTAAATTAATTTCCTAAAACAACTTCTACCCTTTTTCAGGTGGAAGTTTAAAGACCCTCTGGCCGAAGAAGAGGAATCAGATCTTCCAACAGGACTTGTAAAAATATTGTGGTGTCAAGGCGTCGTCTACAGGTGCAACTTTTTAAAGTTACCAACGGCCTAATAAGAGTTTAATGTCTTCTACGGTTGTTTACATCAGAGGTTGTCTTCTGCCTTCAACTGAATGTTAAATATATATCTGAAATGCACAGAAAAAAGTCTTTAAGATACAGTTTTAAATACTGTATTGCTTTTTCTTTTAAAATAAAAAATGCAGATTTTGTTTAAAGGAGTATTTGACTAATTTAAAATGGTACACATTTACAAAACCACTAGTCCTTACTGAATATATTTTATTCTGTTCTTCCTGATTTTACTTTTAAGTAGCAGTGAGCATTCAAGGCTTCTTAAAGCACTGATCTTTGTATACCGTAGTTATGTTGGTTGATTCATTGATTGCTCAGTAGTGCTCACACCTGATCAGGAAGTTTAAGATGAAAAATGATCTAATATAATCACTGTACAATATTTAAATATTAGTTAAAACAAAGCACACCGTGTTTGCTTGTATGTCTCGTACAGTATAAACTGTCGAGCATGTTGGTGGAGAGTCGGTGACTGGGCTTGTTTCAGCTCTAGAACTTGGTCCTCTTGCAGTCATTGAGCCAACCAGGAACTCAAATGAGTTTTTAGAAATATTTTAGTCAAATGAGGCCATATGATAGTCCAAAATGGGCCCTGAAACAGGAACAGCAGTGAATCTGCAACAGAATGGCCCAAAGTGAAGTAAGATGTTGCAGTGGCTTGTTAACCCCAAAGCAGTTTATTAAAAAGTGGGACAAGAATCACTTAACGATGTCAAGCAATGAGGTCATGGAGAAGAGGAACATTTTTCTGGTGAAGGAGCTTTGGTACATAAAACCAGAGTTTTCTGAGTCTTTACAGACACCACTGTGACTATTTTCTATCTGCTGTGTAGAGTACTGAGTGGAGCGGTCCCAGTCGTAGAGATTTTCCCAGGAGATGAATCAGTTATCCGCTCTAACGGAGTCCTGAACTCTTATTTTACTCATCACAAACCTAGACTCCAGGAACAAGAGGTAAAATTCAGTCTTTCGTCATAGACGTGTTGTAAAATCCAACTTTCTTGGATTACTCCAGTTGTCTCCGTCCGTTTTACAGGTAAAGGACTTAACTTACCATTTAAACAGTCTTCCTCCTGATGTACCTGGACAGGTGTACTCTTTGTGCTCTATTGTGAATCGTGGAAGTAGGTAAGATGTCACTTGATTACAATGTGATGAGTATAATGGGTGTATTTACAGGTATTTAAATATTTAGTTTATTTTTAATTCCCTTTTTTCAGAATCCTTAGTTGCTACAATCAGGCCAAGCTGTCGCTGAAGCGTCCTGCGACACCAAGCTGCCTGCAAGAGGTCTTCCCTGCCTCTACTGCTAGATTGGTTAATGCTTACAGAACATTTTTATTCAAGCTTCATTCTTTGTTGTGATGTGATATTGTGTGTTTGCAGGACAAACATTGTTCTAATTCAACAGTGCTTGAACAAAGCCCACCGTGTGCTGTGCTTGTAGAGCAACACATCACTATACCACAGGCAGCAGATAGTCAGTAAGTTGTTTTAATCACTTTATTTTAAACACTTGTTACTCAAATAGCGACTAACTTCATCCATTTTTCTCTTCGACTTTAGTTCAGATTTCGTTGCTGCGGAACTGGAGAAGATAAAGAGATTCAACTGTATCTTTCAACACCTAAGACAATGATTCAAACTTCTCTGCAGTGTTGTGAAAGTGCAAATCATCCACGTTTTTACTGTGAGAATTGGTGTATATCCTTTAACATGCCGTGTCCAGTTCTGCTGGAAAACAGCCACCTGCTGAGAACAGAGCAGCGAAACTCAAAAGAAAGTTCTGCTGAGATCACGCCCGAGCCTGTGAATGAGGACCACGTCACTGAAGCTCTTCAGAGGACCTCTAAAGCCATTCAGGACATTGATGCTCTCATATCTGCTGCAACACTAACACGAATTTAAGAAATAATGCATGCAGAGAATTTATTAGTCTATTAGAGCTCTGCACCAATACGTGGACAGACTTTAAATTATAGAGATTCTTGTGTTTTAGGGTAAAGTTTAATTTAAAAGTTAAATTAAGATTCAAGCAACATTCATTTTGTGTTCATTAGTTATTTATGTTTTTTTTTTGTTTTGTTTTTTGTTAGCATCTTGGGCAGAAACAGAAAATTCATTCAATGACAAGCTGTATAATAGTGACACAAAACCCCATTGTGACATTTTGAATGGTTTTACTATGTTCTGGGTACCAATTGCAATTTAAACTAGTAAATAAAAAGGATATGTGTGGAAATAAATGTCAGGCCTCAATTTTTTTTCTGATACAAGGGTCACATGTAAAATATCATTGGTGTGTAATGTAAACTATAAACTGACATCTTTTTCAATAACAAGACTTTTTTTATCCTTCAGTAGAGTTTGAAACTATCAATTTGTATTAAAAGATGTAGAAAAAGGTTTGTAAGCTCAATCATCCAGGTAGATGACACGAAAAAAGTTAAATAATTTCATATGGACTAATAAAGAAACAAGTCCAGATGAAATTATTTAACATTTTTTGTATTAAAAGATGTTGGAACTTTACAAGGTGAAACATCTCGTTGCAATGTTTATCATTCAGGAAGAAGCATATGGATGTAAAAAGTCAGGACGCTGACAACAAATGTGCATTGTTCAAAACTATGGAAGCGGTTATGTCTCATATTTAAAACTAAAATGGATTAGCAGAAATGCTTTTTCATTTCAAAGTCAAGTAGCATTTTTTGACTCATAAATAAAATTTAAAACGAATAATCCAAACTGCATTTTCATTTTCTTCTTCGAGACTGCTCAATTTGTAAATTAATCAAAATGATAAATAAAATAACGTTTAACATTTAATTTTCAAAACATGTCCCAGTAAAAAGTGACCAAAATTCATTTTGAAATGTCAATTTTTCAAATTAAAATGAAATAGCAGAAATGCTTTTTCATTTCAAAGGCAAGCTGCCTTTTTTGTCTCATAAATAAAATTTAAATTAAATCATTTTCATTTTATAAATCAACACTGCTCATTGTGTAAATTAATTAAAAAGATAAATAAAATAACGTTTAACATTTAATTTTCAAAACATGACCCAGTAAAAAGTGACCAAAATTCATTTTGAAATGTCAATTTTTCAAATTAAAATGAAATAGCAGAAATGCTTTTTCATTTCAAAGGCAAGCTGCCTTTTTTGTCTCATAAATAAAATTTAAATTAAATCATTTTCATTTTATAAATCAACACTGCTCATTGTGTAAATTAATTAAAAAGATAAATAAAATAACGTTTAACTTTTAATTTTCAAAACATGACCCAGTAAAAAGTGACCAAAATTCATTTTGAAATGTCAATTTTTCAAATTAAAATGAAATAGCAGAAATGATTTTTCATTTCAAAGGCAAGCTGCCTTTTTTGTCTCATAAATAAAATTTAAATTAAATCATTTTCATTTTATAAATCAACACTGCTCATTCTCTTTCTAACCTGCTGGAAACTGCTTTTCGTTTTCAGCCTCACCCCCTCCTGCGTTATGTGTAACTTAATTCAAATGCAAACGCAAACGCACACACCGCCCACTGGATCACTGATTGGCTATTGTCATACCACAGAGGGCGTGGCATAAATGATCCTGTTTTAGCAGCATGCGGAGTTTAGACAGGACAGTTTCCTGATGCCGTTGGAACAAAACCTTGTCACGGTGATTTTGGAAACTGCTTGGATTCAGTCAGTGGAGTAACTTCCCAGCCAATGCACAATTTAAAATGGTGTTAAGGTGTTTGATGAGGAGTTAAGCTCAGATGGACACCTGTCACTGCAGGTTGCCTGTCACCAGATGCGCGCGTGCAGCGCGTCAGCTGTCGCTGGTTGAAATGGACTTGAGGTCTGTCCAGCGTGTACCTGCCTCTCTGGACATGAGCACCAGTGAGCAGCGACACAAAAAGAAAGAAGCAGTAAAGATATAGATGGGTGGGTTTGGTTTGCAAGAGCCACGCGCGTCTCCACACATGCTGTCAGCTGCGGGGGAGGGGTGGGGGAGCAGCTGAAGTGAGCAGCGCGTTCAACTAAGATAACCTCGTTCTATATTTTTCCAAATAATTTTGCTCTAAAAATATTTTTGTTCACAGTCTGCTTTTAGAACTGATTTTTAGGCTATTCATTTTGTACGTTAATATCTATTTGGTGAAACAAGAAATCTTGTCTTATCAAAAGAGGAAGAAGAAGGGTTACACGTTTTGATCACAGATGAAATTTAATGAGACATTTGAGTTAACATGTATAAATGAATGAAACAAAATAACTTCTATAAACCTTGCTGGTATGAAAACCTGAACATGGTTTGGTTTGACACAATAAAACATTTTCAACATTTTATAAAAACCTGTCAGGAGCTGGTTTTGGATTCAGTAGAAGCAGGAGTGAAAAACAAGAACACTTTTTATTATTAACTTCTGGATGGAGGAGTCAGGAGGTGGAGGAAGCTGGCAAGTGTGACCAAAAACGTGCATGTCATGCAGGGCCAGAGCAGATGGGGGGCCAGTGGGGGCTGCTGATCATGACAAAACCTGTCAGGAGCAGGCAAGAAAGTTCATTCTCATTCCTGTCAGGAGCAGGTTTTGGATTCAGTTTAAACCAGATACAGGAGTGAAAAACAAGAACACTTTTTATTATTAGCTGCTGCATGGAGCTGCCATCGCCCCACCCCTGCCTCTCCCCATAATAAAAAAACATGTCGCCTCCCTCCAAAAAGCTCCCGCTACTGCTACTAGCACTGCGGCATACATGTCAAGTCTCCCATTTTGGCTGGAAAACTACCGGATTTTTCCCCTCTTTCCCGTTGTCATCCCGAATTATTATTTTCCCAGAAATTTCCCGTATTATAATATTATTTTTTTTTAAATTCCAGTGCCTCTGAATTATGTCACTAGCCTCGCGAGAACTGCCACCTGCAGTATCCTCGGTGGCAGTTCTCGCGATGTTAGTGCTGGCAGCGGAACCCAAAAAAAACACATCAGAAATGGATGAATGTAACGAGAGAGAAGGCGTCCCTGCCAAAAAAGTTAAGCCTTCGTGTAAATATCTTGAAAAATGGGACAGCGAATTTACTTTCCTAAAGAAGAGTAGGGTGGGGCACAATTACGCGTTTTGTATGTAAGATTTGTAACTGCGACTTTAGTGTCTCTCATGGGGGAAGGAACGATGTCCGTCAGCATGAAAAATCCGTCAAGCACANGGCATGGAGGCTGCACAGCTGCAGAAAGAAAAGCTTTGCAGAGAGTGGTGAAGGCTGCACAGAAGATGTTGGAGTCAGACTCCCCCTCATCACAGACATATATACCTCTCGTTGCAGGAAGAGGGCCACCTGCATTATGAAGGACCTCACTCATCCTGCACACACTCTTTTTGCCCCACTCCCCTCAGGAAGGAGGTTGAGGAACATTAAGCACTTGACTGAGGAACAGCTTCTACCCTGAAGCTGTTAGATTCCTATCCAGAAAATAACTAATGACACTAATTGGAGATTTGACACTTTATCTGTGCTGCTGATTATCAATGTGGCTGATTTCTTGCCTTTAAGCTGCTGTATTCCCACCTGTTCACAACAGACTCATGTTCAGGCTGCTGTTTAATGCACCATATTATATTACATTATTATTGCTTAGCACATCTTCCTTCTAAACTGTTTCTTTTTTTAATCTTTATATTTTTTGATGTAACTGTGACCTTGAGTACACAGTTTTATTCCAGTTCATGTACCACATGTGATGTGAATGACAATAAAGAACCTTGAATACTGTATCTTTGAAGCATGACTTACAGTGAAGAGACTGAGAGTATGCGTTTTATGAAAAATACACAAAAATACTGTTCATACACATTTAGTCCCATTGTGTTCAGGGTTTTCTGTTTCATTAATGTTAACATACTCAGTAAAACTAATACATGTACTGTAGCACTAAATTAAAATCAACCTACAGTGTAAATAAGTCAGTTTTGTGTTTGAGTAGTCATACAAATGGTAACCTTCACTAATAATTATTTAAAAAATTAGTTTATTTTTGTGTCTACCAATAATTAAGCAAAGTGTGAGTTCATTTAACCAATGTATTAGGCATTTAGTTGTTTTGTTTGAACCTACTATTTTAAATGTAACGTCATACTGCGTTAAAATTCGTCACTTCTGCTGTTTTAAACTGAGCTCAGTTCAGCAGTCTCCAGGTCAGATTCAAGTATTGGGCTCTGCTTCTCCATAGCCATATGTGCTTCTCCTCCATAATTGTGAGTTTGGGCTGATCTCAGATCTGTAGTAAGCCCACCGCAGCTAGCTAGCGGGGCTCGGGTTGTCTGTACTCTCGCGAGACACCGCGAAGTTTCCGGTGTTGTGTATGTTCCTGGAGACATGGCGGCCAGCTTCCGCGGCCGTCCTATCCGGAGTCTTCGGATGCGAGGTAAGCTCGAGCAAACTGAATTCAGTGGCAGCTGTTACAGCGGTGTTCTGCAAAGCAGATGTTCTGAGACGAGTGCTGAGCTCGGAGTGATGTGTCTGTGTGCGCGCTGCGTGTGTTTTTGTCAGGTCGGAATGACAGCGGGGAGGAGAACGTACCGCTGGATCTGACCAGAGGTAAGCAGCGATTATTCTTCAAAATGGATCAGGGCACTTTACTGCGAGCACTAAGCCCAGTGAGGGAAACGAAGCGCTGTGTGCAGATGTGTTTTGTTTGTAGTTTTCATTTTGTTACTTCCCCTGTTTCGTGTAAATGCTATAAAAACATTACCAACGGTTAATAACAGGCGGGCAGCTAGCTAACTAACGAGCTGAGCTAGCTGCCTCGGCTAGCCAGCCATGACGACGCGCTGTTGTTTTGGTGCTTGTGAGTGCGAAACGGAGCCTCTTGTTTAGCCAGGCAGCTCGTGCATCGGTCCCGGCCGGCTCCATGATGACAAACTGGGTCTGGTGAGCGGCACATCTGGGCGGTTCTGATCCACAGCTGGGTCAGACTCACTGCTCACCGGGTTTGTTTACACCGTCCTGAATAAACACATCCATGATGATGCTGCAGCAACCAGGTCAGCAAGGACTGCTGAAGGAATTCAGACCATTAGGCTGTTATCTGTGGAATATTATTAATGCTGTTTTATTAGGGGCAATAAAAATAGGCTGTGTTAAATATCAAATAATGCAACTCTTGCATTGATTTCTAGCCAATGGCTCAGTCTGCATTTTATTTTTCTGCTAAGGATTGTAGAAACTTTAAATTAATGCAGAATATATTTGTTTTTCTCTTATCAACCAAAACTAAAATAAAGCAATAACAAAGCACACACAATATAATACAGATTAAAAACAGGAGACTATAATACATACAAAAGGAGAAAACTTTTAACCAATTTATAACCTTCTGTGCGTTAATGTTCACAGATTTGTCTTTGTGTGTCTTAAGAATATAAATAAGAATATAAAAACTCTTGATCATTCATCCATTATCTTTTTACCTGCTTCTTCCTTTTTGGGTCACTGGTGCCCATGTCCAGCAGTCAGGGACACCCATGACAGGTCGCAAGTCCATCACAAATAGAGACAAACGAGACAAACAACCATTCACGCTCAAGTTACCAATCACTCGAACATGCATGTTTTTGGTCTGTGAGAGGAAACTGGAGTACCTTGAGAAAACTTTTTTGAATGTCCAGAGGACCTGACTTACTTTTTTTAGATTTTTCTACCTGGATTATTGAGCATGCATCAGGATATCTTGAGAAAATGTGTCCACAAGGAGCGGGACGTGAGCTGCACCCACGCGACATGTGCAGAGCTTGAATGATGGCTGCAGAGTCTGTACAGTGTTAATGGGAACCACAGTAGTATCCTGGCGAGCAGAAGAGGAGCGGCAGCAGCGTGCAAAATGATTCAGTTTATCGCATTTATGACAAAGTTTTCCATGTGCAGGACATGACTGGTCTCTAGTTGCATGGTTAGTGGAGCCACAGTTACCACAGCTCCTGGCCCCACTCCTACTGGGCCCCCTGTCCACTCTCTGCACATCCAAGCTGCCACTCGGCCAGTCAGCCCCCTCCACAGCCTCTGTGTGATGAACGGCCGATGTTGATGACGTCACTGGTTCGTGCGCCGCGCGGCAAAATTTTTGCGCCTCTGTTAGTGCTGTTTCTAGCTGCTTTCCAATAACCAGAGCGTCCGCCAGCGTCATGGAGTCTGGTTCTAATAACAGTCTCTCCCTCAGTTGGTTACACAACGTTTTTTCAATCAGCTGATCGACTAAAAGTCCATCTTCCAGCGCCCCAAAGTCACAGAGTCTAGCCAGCTCTCGTAGTGCTGAGACGTAGTTGGCGACAGACTCACCCGGCCGCTGCGTCCTCTGACGAAACTCGAAGCGGTTCATCCGCCGGCTCCGCCCGGAGCTGAAATGAGTCCTCAGTGCAGCTGTGGCCGTGGCGTATTTATTGTCCGCTAACGTGAGCGTGGCGAGGATTCTCTGACCCTCCTGGCCCAGACAATGGCGGAGGAGCGCGCACTTCCTCGCTTCCGCCAGTTCAGTGTGTCCCAAAGCCAGCAAGTAATCCTCAAACGCTGTCAGCCATCTGTCCCACGGGACAGCCGGGTTGCCAGGGACAGGCAGGAAAGGTGGCGGTGGTGGTAACGCGAGTACGGACATCCTCGTCTGCCAAAATGTAGCGTTTGCGGGAACTCAATAACCACACCGTGTCGCTTCGTTGCACCAAACTTTACTGAGCTCAAAACCCCCCACATACACACACATTTACCCCATGCCGTAAAGCATCTCTTAAAGGTACAGTAACATGTCGTAACAAACAGAGCACACCATTACAGACCCAACAAACGCACTGAACACTGTGGTTTCTGAACACAACAGACAGTGCAACTGAAATTCTGCCTGGTTGGCGCAACGGGGGCCATTGTCCACAGAAATCCTCGCTCTTACAGGTGGGACTACCGCCGCCTGGTGGACGAACTGGAAACTGCATACGGCCCATCTTCTGATCATGCCGCTGCGGTTGCAGTAGAGCTGAGGCAGCGAGTACGGAAACATGGAGAGGACCTGCACGTTTTCAGAGACGATATTTATGGGAAAGTGGCTGTGGCTTATGGTGGCAGAGCAGAAGCTGAACAGGACTCTATTGCTGTCGAAGTTTTCACAAACGGTCTGGGTGATGCCGAAATAGTTCAGAAACTGTTAGAGCAACGACCAGCCACGCTCGCCCGTGCATATGAAATAGCTCATGCTCATGAGACCACAAAAAGGGCTGCAGCTTATGTCACCAGTACCATGCAGTCAGGAGCCCGCGGCATGGTTGAACGACGGCCCAGAGCTGCTGTGGTCAGAGCCAATGACACACATGAAAGTGTTAATAAAACTACACCTGTAACCAGCCCTTCACCAAATCAGTTTGCCACACACGCACCCTCAGCCTTTAATAACCGCAAGAATTTGGCAAAGGGGAGAGTCCGTTGCCATAAATGTCAAGGTTGGTGTCATATCCAGAAGAATCATACCCCTCACCCCACAAGACCACCAAAGCTTTGGCATTCAGTAACTCCTCCGGTGATACCCAAGAACCCACCGTGCTCCACCTGAAAGGCCATAGCCAAGAAATGAGTATCCTCATGTGAATCTATGAAGTGGAGGTGTGTGCTGTGTTGGACAGTGGGGCGCTGAGAAACTTTAATTTCATCCACCCTGACAAGCTGAAGCCCATCTTGACTTTGGCAGACACCGCATCATTCTGTTTGGTGAAGAAGTGCCCTACTACCAATCTGAATCTGACCTGAAGTTGCATGCAGTGAAACTGACACAACAGAACTGTGGTGGTGGAACCAGGACAGGAGTATGTTGTGAAGGGCAGCGTGCATCTATGTGGGACAGCCCGCAGTGACATGATACTTAGCCCCACCAAGGGTTTTATTGAGAAACACAAAGTACTCCTCACCAGAGTTTTAGTTCATCCTCAGACGTCCAAACCGGCCCCCTTCGCCTCTTTAATCCTGGCAACAAAGCTGTGACCATCAAAGAAGGATCCATGGCTGGTCTTCTTCAGCCAGCTGAAGCCATGCAGTCTTCCTATGTGTCACCGGCCGCAGACTCACCAGCCAGCTCTTCTGTAGTTCCTGTGCACCTAGAGAAGCTCTATGCTCAGAGCTCTAGGGACCTCAATGATGGTGAATGTCTCCAACTTAAACATTTGTTTTCTACTTATGGACATGGGTTCTCTACTGGGCCTACTGACTTGGGTCGAACCAACCTCGTCCAGCACAATATTGTACTTCGTCCAGGTGCTCCGATCAAACAACCTCCATATAAGATGGCAAAAGAGAAGCAGCAATATGCCCACCAGTAGATACACGACAGCCTACAGAATGGTCTCGCCCAAAGCTGTCACCGCAGCTGGGCCTTATCCATAGTTATGGTACGTAAGAAGGATGGGACATATTGGCTCTGCATCGATTACAGGGTTCTCACTGAGCGAACCATACTGGATGTGTATCATCTGTCCCGCATCCAGGACACGCTGGATACACTGTCTACTGCCAGATGGTTCAGCACGTTGGACGTTACTTCAGGTTACTAGCAAGTGGAGCTGATGCCGAAAGCATGCAAAGCCGCTGCATTCTGCGCCAGGACAGGTTTCTTTGAGTGGAATGTCATGCCATTTGGATTATGCAACGCCCCGGTGACATTCCAACGGCCGATGGACCGCGTCTTAGCTGGCATGCAATGGGAGACCTGTCTGGTCTACATGGACGACATCATCGTGCTGGCGAGGAATATGTCAGAAATGCTGTAGCAGCTTGGCCAGGTGTTTCATAGACTACAACAAGCTAACCTGAAATTAAAACCTGCCAAGTGCTACCTTTTCCGTTGCAAGGTGGCTTACCTAGGTCACATAGTGTCTGAACATGCGGTGTAGCTACGGACCCTAGCAAGGTCCAAAAGGTCCAAATGTAGCCCACGCAGGAGGTTCGACGCTTCATCGGCCTGGCCTCATACTATCGCCGATTTGTAAAAGACTTAGCTTCTATTGCTGAACCCTTTCATAACCTAACCACGAAAAATGCATGTTTCCAGTGGCATGCTGAGCACCAGGTTGCTTTCGACGAGTTAAAGTGTCGTCTCATCTCAGCCCCCATTCTCGGCTATCCCCTGGATTGCGGTGAAATGATACTCGACACTCATGCGAGTGACACGTCACGTAAACTTCTGGCCATAGTGGATTTCATATCCCATTTTCGCCAGTATCTCCTTGGCCGGCCATTCAAGGTGCGTACGGATCACAGCAGTCTGCGTTGGCTGACCAAAATGAGAGAGCCAGAAGGACAGTTAGCTCGATGGCTTGAGAAGCTGGCTGAATATGAGTTTGAGATTATCCACCGCCCGGGTCGATAGCACACCAATGCTGACAACCTCTCCAGGAGACCCTGCCGCCAGTCCTGCCCATGTAAAGTGCCGAAATTTTCCACATCACCCAAAACTATCAATCATCAGGTTGTCCAGTGCGATTTGAACTCTGACACCAGCTCCCTGTTGCTAAGTTCAGTGGGGGTAGAGGACCGACCACCCACCGCAGCAGTTTGTCCGGTGGGGGTAGAGGACCGACCACCCACCACAGCAGTTTGTCCAGTGGGGGTAGAGGACCGACCACCCACCACAACAGTTTGTCCAGTGGGGGTAAGTCAAAACACCCTCACATCAGATATAGAGACTTTAGACCAAAACACTTCCACTGATACAGACAAATTGCATCAGAATGCTCATACTGATGGATGCACTGTGAAACTGACTGAAAAAATATACGTGGCTAAGACTCTTGACACGGCATCTTTGTTTCATGGTGGACCATGGGGGAGCTGAGCCAGGCCCAAGATGCTGATGTGGACATTGCACCCATATGCAGCTGGATGAAGGCCAGTGATAAATGCCCCTCCATGGTCTGTTGCCTCACCATGTAGCCCAACCACTAAGACATACTGTACTCAATGGAAACAACTCTACTTCAGAGATGGAGTTCTGGTCCGACGATTCTATTGCCTCGATGACACCCAATTCTACCCACAAATTGTACTGCCACATAAACTACAACTTTAAGTGATGAGGCAGATGCACGAGGGGCCAATGGGTGGACATTTTGGTGTGGAGCGGACCCTAAACAGATTAAGGACCCAATACTATTGGTACCTTATGAGGGAGGATGTTGCTCTCTGGTGTAAAACCTGTATCAGCTGTGTATCCAGGGCTCAACCCCAGAAGACGTCGCAAGCTCCTATGGGAACAGTCCAAGTAGGAGCTCCTATGGAGCGCATTGCACCGGACATTATGGGGCCACTGAACGAGACTGAACGTGGAAACCGCTATGTGCTAGTGATACAAGACTATTTCACAAAGTGGACTGAAGCATTTCCTATTCCAAACGAGCGAGCTGTGACCGTTGCCAGTATAGTTGCTAGTGAGTGGGTGTGCCTCTATGGAATCTCTCAAGCACTACACAACGCAATTTTGCAAGGGACGCAATTTCGAGTCTGAGGTGTTCCAAGGGATGTGTAGTTTGTTTGGGATAGACAAGACTCACACAACACCATTTAGGCCGCAGTCAGACGGTCAGGTTGAACGTTTCAACGTCACCCTACAAAAGATCCTGGCTACTACAGCAGAACACTGTCATTGGGATTGGGAGCTGATGATTCCTTATGCTGTTATGGCATACAGGGCAACCAAGCATAGTGCTACCGGTTTCTCTCCAAACTTTATGATGTAGGGCCGAGAAGTAAGTGAACCAGTGGACCTCGTTGCAGGTTTGCCTCCTGATCCGGAACACCAACCCACTGCTCCAGAGTATGTGCAGCAGATGTGGGAACGGTTGGAGCTGGCTCACCAAATTGCTAGAGAAACACTGGGGGACTCGGTCACACGTGCAAAGAGACAGTATGACAAGAACTGCTGCCACACACAGTATAAAGTCGGAGACCCTGTGTGGTATCTCATTAAAGGGACACGTCATGTCAAGAACAAAGTCAAAAAGTTCCTTCCCTCATATGAAGGACCATTCTTCATCCTAGGCCAACTGGATGACCTAGTTTATCGGATACAAAAGAACCCAAGGTCCAAGGTGAAAGTCGTCCACCATGACCAGCTAAAGCACTACCGCAGCCGGGAGCCCCTGGACAACACATGGGTCCTGGATCAGAGTCAACACTGGGAACCTACCGAGGTTCCACCACCAACCTTGGAGGAGGACTCGGCGGACTGTGACCTGGACCTGCAGGGTTTGTTCTCTGATGAAACCAGCAGGGGCGTTGGTTGTTCCCTGCTGCCTACTTCAACTGCAGCGGATTCCCATCCGGGTGTGTTTGTTCCATCCTCCCCTTCCCATGTCAATCATGAGGATGGTGGGGGTGCGGTGGGATATTCACCTCCTTTGGGCCCACCAGTTCGACGGTCTAGGCGTCGGCGCAGAGCACCGGACTGGTACGGTACATGGGTAGTTCCAAGTAGAACCATGGACTCAGTTTAAGGTTCCAGCTGTTCCGGTGTTCTACGAAGTTCTCTAAAACTGTTCAACAAAGCCACAGGTGTCTGTTATCTTTATTACTGTTCAGTTGTTCAAACTGCTAAGTCAATCTGGCTGAAGAGCAAATGGTTTATCTAAAGACCGTGTTTTTCTATATATTTTCGTTCCTGATAGATTTCAGTTAGTTTCCTGCCTGGTCGTCATAGATGCCGCTGAGTAATTTCTTTCCTCCCCTATGGCATGTAAAGTTTACTTTTGCACAAGTGGACACACCTTAAAATGAGCTAATTATATCACTGGGATGTGTGGTTTGATGCTATACCTCACCTACATGTAATTATAATTGACACAGTTATCTCTTGTTAGCTATAGGGATTGTGTATCAGTTTTATGCATTGTAAGACTGGAGTGGAATTATTGTTTAATTGCCATCCAGAGTGGGGGTAGTGTTGCAGAAAGTGCCTCCACTGCATGTGATGAATGGCTCAGTGAGTGGTGTGTGTGTTGCATGTGGGAGGGTGAGATGTGTGTCGTCCATCCGTGCCGGCCAGAGGAGGGCGCTACGTGCTCATGTTATGCATGTGTTGATGAGAGCGAGAGGTGACGGTGGGTGCGTGTGGAGTAACGTGAACGGCAATAGACTGTATGCCACGGGGGGTCGTGACGTACTTCCGTCAAAATACTGGCCACATCCCGCACTTCCGGGTCCTATCCACTGCCGTTGTTGTTAGCGTTAGCTCCTAGTAGCAGACCATGACAACGACCCGAAACGGGAAGCGGCTGTGTGCTACCGGCACTACAAGTGAGTTCCATTGTGTCCGCCCACCGGTGGGAACAGCTGTTCCGAGGGGGGGTTTGGGCGAGCATATATTGCGGCTATCCGTAGGGGGAAC
Organism: Garcialebias charrua; assembly: GCA_038048925.1. Classification (NCBI taxonomy): domain Eukaryota; kingdom Metazoa; phylum Chordata; class Actinopteri; order Cyprinodontiformes; family Rivulidae; genus Garcialebias; species Garcialebias charrua. The sequence goes on along the minus strand of JBBPBX010054382.1, from coordinate 112 downwards.
GTCGCCATAATTTTATATGGATTTATATGTGTATAGAGTTATTATTGGTGTGTATGCAGATGTTTTATTAATTGTATTTAGTCATTTATGTTCGTGTCTTTCCCGCTAACCA
>JBBPBX010054381.1:0-23490 GCA_038048925.1 Garcialebias charrua | reverse complement strand
TTATGATAGTTTCTTGTTATAATGAGATAGTTTCTCGTTATAACGAGATACAGCTCAAGAAAAATTTTACTTCCTGTGGCAGCTCTACTCTTTCGTAGAAATGTGCTCAATGTGAAATGAAAAGATTGTTGCCATTCTTCTCCATGAACAGTGGAAACGTTACGGTTGGCAGCTAAACCTTAAGACTGGAAATGAATCTTACTTAAAGTGAAGCGTACAGAACTGACAAACCCTGTAAACAGAAGAATGCCTCACTCAATTTTGATATTGGCAAAAAAATATCTAATAAATTACTGGACAATAGTCACTGGGCACTTAACTTTATGGATACCGACTTGAAATTAGGTGTGGTAGTAGCTTAAGGTTAGAGTACCTTAATGGTTACAAACAGTGGTCCTTGAGGAACACCATCCTGAATGATTCAGCTGTTTCTCTGCTCTAACCCCCCGTTTCACAGTAATTACTTTAAGTTCTGCCGAAGCCTATTCACCCATTCATCCAAATCAGGTGTCAAAGCAGGGAAACAAAACATACAGAATGGTGTTCCTCAAGGACCACTGTTTGGAACCATTGGCTTAGTGATCTCAAACACATATGAGCCCTAACAGATTTCAAAAGCTCTTTTTGTTTTTTAAATGATTGCCATGTTTTGTGTCCTCGTGTCCAGTTGAAGGTCTGTGTGAGGGCATCAAAGCGGGGCTGGTGGATGTGGCCGTGTGGGTGGGGACCTGCTCAGACTATCCCAGAGGCGACGCATCTACAGGCTGGAACTCTGTCTCCAGGATCATCATCGAGGAGCTGCCTAAATAAGAGACAGGGTTACATGAAAGGAGGTGTCCAGTCCTCGTAGAGCAAGCGTTCTGTTATCTGGCCCTCCCAAACAATCAGGTTTGGCTTTCTGAGGCGGCACAGCTTCACTGATTGTAACTTGAATGTTTTCGTTGAAACCCCAGCTGACGAGCCTGTAAACAAACAGAACTGTGCTTCTGTCTGCTAGAAACACTCTGTACTGCATCTGAGTCTGCTGGTGGCTAACAGCCGTTAACATTTACAGTGTTTATACTCCATGTTGTGTGTTTTTACAATTATTACTGTCAATAAAGATCTTTTAAAAAAAAGATACTACTGCTTGTTAAGGTTTAGGGATCCAGACAGACCACACATTCAAAATATCTAAACATTTAATGTGCTTACATATTGATCTAAATAAACTTGTCTTTTATTAAAAACTGTTTTAAAAAGGACTTGTCTGGAGCAATTTTTTTTTAAAGAATGGATGTGTTTGAAACAAAAACCATCATCACTGCTGCCTTTCACACCAGACTACAACTAATATTGAACACGTGCAACAAGAGACCTGAGAACATCGTCACGTCAACTAAACTATTTTAAATATTCCACGGTTTGTTTTTCAGTGTCCAACCTGCATCTGTGCGTTTCATGATTCACAAATAATATAAAATTTTAACTTAAATAAAAACTAATCCAGCTGTTGGTTGATCTTTAGTTTCACTTGGCAGTGTCCCTCCTCCTCCTCCTCCACAAACCCAACACAGTCGACAGTCTCTGCTTTGTGTCCACGTGGCGCCGTGTCAGCGTGAGTCCACGACGCGGTTTATTTAGTCCCCAGGAGGAAGCGGGACACGTTCTCATAAACCACAAAGGTGATGCAGCAGGCAGGGGTGACGCGGATCAAGTTGGGAACGATGCCTTTGTAGAAACCTTTGGCGCCTTCGTTCCTGCAGAGAAAGTCGGGAGCTTCAATCCAACCGGACTCAGAACACACATTCACTCTTTCTACTAAAAGTACAGGAAGAGTGAGCTCAGTTCCTTTACTTTGTAGACTGGAAACATCTGGGTTTGACATCAAAAGATATTTGAGAGAGCGACAGTTAAGCTTTTACTTCCGGGTGTTCACATCTGGATCAGAGAATACAGCTGAGAAGACGGCTTTAACAGCTCAAGTCAATCAGTGCACCATTAATGTTGAATAAATGGTTTAAGTTGAATTTTATTCATCAAACTGCATCACAAACAGTTTATTTAAGGACATATGTCTATTATTAATTTAAATAAATATATTGGCCTAGCCAAGGGGTCTGCAACCTTTACAATCAAAAGAGCCATTTCTGCCCTTTTGTTCACTAAATTAAACATGTCCGGATCCACAATACCTGCTACAACTGGGATTCTTAACTGGTGGCTCATGGACCACTTTAAGTTTGTTGGAGGGCGCTTTTTGGGTGATTTTATCAAACTAAAAACATCTAATGACTTTTAAAGCTAGGGTATGTAAGATTGTAATGTAGTCTGTAACTTTTCTAACAATATATTTTTAACATATTTCTTCACTCTGTCAAAAAACTATAGTCCCCTTGCTTCTCTATCAGCATTTATAAAAACACTGAAAACACAGAGTGACCAGGACACTGACAGTCAATAAAAACAGAGTTGTTTGTCACGCCCCAACCTACGCCCCCACCTGTCCCAGCCGCAGCTCGTTCTCATTCAAAGGATTGCAAAGCGAATTAAATCATGTCCAAACGTTGCTTCGTGAACCTCTGATGATTTCTGCTGGATTTTGTGTTGTAGGACTAGCGCTCCATGGTTTTATTTTATTTTATTAGAAGGTTTTATTACCATAAACACAGAATATCGCAGTGGCTCTGAGCAGACAGCAGCAGGGGGCGGAGCAGATCCCAAGTTCACCAGAAGCACGGACTGTGCCATATATAGCTCTGAGGGGAGGGAGCAGAATGCTTTTCTGCGCTGAAAATATTTCTAAGTCCCAGAGTGTTCAAGAGTGTTCAAATATCGCAGACCATAGCTTTAACATTTATTGATATTTTTACATTCTAAAACAAAATAAAAGTCGAAATTCATGTAAAGGAAAAAATATATAGTTTTTGCCCAGTTTCTAAAAACAAACAATAAACTACGGTATGCATTCTTATGTGATTTTTTAATTGTAGAAAGATTATGCAGCCTACTTTGAAGAAATGAAGCAAAAAGTGAAAGAGTATGTTTTATCCCATGTAATGTTTCTAGTAATCATATATTAGCTAAATAAATTAAAATTACAGGAAAACTGCTAAAATTAGCCCTTTTAGTTGTTATAACAACTAATAAAATTCACTTTTATGTCAGTTTTGGTCAGAGCTTGAAAGAGCCGCTGCCGAGGGACCAAAGAGCTGCATGTGGCTTCAGAGCCACAGGTTGCAGACCCCTGGCCTAGCCATTCTAATCTTTTTCTTAAGTAAAATGAAGTTGAATTTGTTTAAAATCTGGACTAATTAAGTGGCCTGCTCACTTGCTGTTCTTTATGAATGAAGACTTGGTGGGAGCAGTTTTGTTATCTTAACTTTAAAGCACCGCTGACATGATTTTTTAATTTTCATAAAATTGCTCAAAATATATCTTATCATTTAAATATGTTCATTTTTGCAAACAAAATGATAAATCACTTTAATTTTGCTTTAAAAGTGATTCTGAACTTCAAGCCGTGTTTAATCATGGGAAATCCAATTACACGCGAACGCACCATCTGTGACGTAGTGTGAGGCAGAGCTCTGGGCTTGTCACAGTGCGCGGGTGTGAGCAGCTCCACATGAAGGTCAGTCTGATACAGCATCAGACCTAAATTAGATCCTGTTGTTTCTTGTTCCATCACCCAAACTATTTTCTGCTTCCCAAAATGAAGACAAATAGCTCAAATCTTCACATAGATTGATAAATTCGTCGGGTTTTAAATTGTCCGCTATTAAAGAGACCAGAGCCCTCTGCCTCACACTCTGCACACTACGTCACAGATGGTGCGTTCGTGTGTAATCGGATTTCCCATGATTAAACACGGCTTGAAGTTCAAAATCACTTTTAAAGCAAAATTAAAGTGATTTATCATTTTGTTTGCAAAAACGAACATATTTAAATGATAAATATATATATATATATATATATATATATATATATATATTGAGCAATTTTATAAATAGTAGAAAAATCATGTCAGTGGACCTTATCTTAACTTTAACTTTGTTGTATTGTTTTATTTTAAGCAAAGAAAGCAATAAATCATACTTAAATCTGCAAGTCTGAGTTAACATGTACACGTTCAAACTACTTTCCTAGTACCTTTAATTTATTCCTGGAGGTTTAAGCTTTGTCAAGTCAGGCTAAAAGAAGAAAGCTCTACTTTCTGAACCTTGCTTCTCAGTGACAGCATATTCAGCCATGCTGTGAGCAGCTCAGCAGCGTACCTCCATGTCCGACTCATGACGTCCACAACTCCGTTGTATTTGCTGTGCTGGTCTTGCAAGCGAACTCGAAACACCTGATAAGGGTACGTTGTGGCCACAGCAAACAGTTTTGATAACGCTGCCATCGTGATGTATTCCAGAGTGTTCTGTTTACCAAACACAGACAAAGGGTGAGCACAGCAGGAAAACTGACCACTGACTTGTTAAGTCACCGGACTCTCCTCTTTCAGCTTTCACTCACCAACTTTGTATCTGTGGGAACATTTTTGTGCTTGCTGTAGGTTCTTTTGAGCTCTTCGTAGGCCATGAACTGCAGCGCTCCATGTGAGGTACCAAACAGACCGGGAACAAAACCCTTTAACACACACATTCAGCAAGTTATCCTCTGAACAAACAAAAAAACACACAAGCTACAAAGTTAAACTGACTACTGATGCCCCCTAGTGGCCAATGATGGTATAATGCTGAAATCAATTCCAAGTTGAACTTGAGACAAAAGCAGAGCAGTATTACAGTATCACAGTTTAGCCTTTAGCTAACACAACCTTCATTACAGCATTAAGCCCCAGAACAAACTGAAGTGTCACCCTGTACAGTCCTGGAACCCCCTCACTGCGGTAGATCTTAACCAGAGCGTCCACCATCCCCTTGTACTGCTTACTGGTTTGGTCAGAGCTGTATTGCAGAACCATCTGGGTTTTAGTGACCCAGATTGGATTGGTTATAATAAGAGTCAGGATACCTGTGGACAAAGAGCAGGAACTAAGTCACTATGAAGTTCAGAAAATTGGTTCATGACGTATACTTCAGCGTTGACACAGGTAGCTCGTTGAGTAAACGGTTACAGTATATTAATTTATTTGTTTTATCAAACATTACAGTGTTTTACAAGAGGTGAAAGGTGAATGAAGGAACTTATAGAAAGGACCTGTTACACTTGCTCTTTCTGCAGATGTTAAAACACAAATAAATAGCTGACATGGTCCGTCGATGGTAATTTTATTTATACAGCACATTTAAAAACAACAACGCTGACTGAAGTCCTTCTGTGACTGATTTATTTTGTGTGTTTGGACTTTTGTTTCCATTTTATTATGTCTTAACAGAAAACAAGAAGCTAAAACATTTGCATGGAGGCACATCAGGTACGTACAGTAGGTACTCTGATGTGTTCTGAATGTTGAAATTAGACAAATGGCATAAAAAAAGTCAAAAATCACAAAGCCAAGGAACTGAAATCCTTGTTTATATATTTGTAGTATTATATAATTCATAAATAAAGTTGTATTGTATAATAAATTGTTTTTATTCCATCTTTCGGCTGCTCCCTTCAGGGGTCACCACAGATGTCCCTCCTGATACAACCACAGACCACCGAGCTACCACAGCCCTCTGTGTGGAGCAGAGAGCTGATATCTAGGACACCTGGGGGAGCAGATGGTGGAGGTTAAGTGCCTTGCTCAAGGGCCCATAGTAAAGCAAATGAAGGTGGAGGCAGGTGGGGGTGCTTCACCTATCCCACCACATTTTTTGATGTTGTTGGTATGGCGGGGAATTGAACCGACGATCTTCCGATCACAGGCCCACCTTCTCTAACCTCTGCACCACCACTCCCATAAATTTAAAGGTATTGTGACATGATTTTGTAAATTTGAATATTTGTCAGAACATATATATCTTATATCATTGAGCTCTGGTCGTTTTTGCATAATAAATTATAAATATGTAAAATTTTTATTCTAAATTATGGTAATGTTTTTCTCTGGTACTTGCTGGGATACACCCCTAAAATTCCGCGCATTTCCGCAATACGTCATCACCAGTCGTCGTCGCCAGTCATCAACGTCACAACGGGCAGAAGGCAGAGCCTTGCCCGTTTGTTTTGTGTGTTAACTGCTTGCCATAGAATTCATTTCCTGAAAGATCGGCTCTTTTTTTTGTGTAACTTGAAAAATGCCGTCACGTTGTAGCGCATTTGTGTGTTCTAATATCAGCAGTGAACAAGTGATTCTTCACAAATTTCCAAAAGATGAGAAACTTCGACAAGAATCAGAATGGACCAGACAAGGACCGGTGGGTTCCTACTCGTATGTCTGCAGCGACCATTTTACTGCCGATTGTTATCTGGAAAGACCTGGTTTACAAGAATCTTTAGGATTACCAGTAAGATTCAGAAGACTTTTAAAACCGGATGCTATTCCTACTATTTTTAAAAGAAAATCTACAGAAGAAAGTCCCACAGGAGCTACCATGCAAACAACGCAGGAAGACTGTCCAGGAGATGAGTAAGTCTTTGTGTAAACATAATCGGAGGTGTGTAGTGTTTTAGATTCTAAACTATATATTTTACGTGAGTTCATGTTGTTTTACTTTATACACTGTGAGTGTATGAAGCCAATTATCACGGCAGATTATTTATGTTCGCTGCTAACAAGCTAGCCGAATCAGTAGCACACACACTTTTCTAATAATGTATTTTTAAATTATGTCTGCATCTGTAGTTTCTTTTTATTCGGGGAGGGATATTAATGAGAGTTTTGGATGATTTACTGTCTTAAAATGATATATCGCTGACGCAACCGGTAATAAAAAGCCGAGGTAGCAGCTAACACACTAGCCGAGATACAGTACAGGCCACGTTGCTATTTATGCATTTTTAAATTATGTCAGCGCAATCGGGTAACATCTGTTGTTTTCTTTTTATTCGGGGAGGGATATTAATGAGAGTTTTGGATGATTTACTGTCTTAAAATGATATATCGCTGACGCAACCGGTAATAAAAAGCCGAGGTAGCAGCTAACACACTAGCCGAGATACAGTACAGGCCACGTTGCTATTTATGTATTTTTAAATTATGTCAGCGCAATCAGGTAACATCTGTTGTTTTCTTTGTATTCGGGGAGTGTTTATTAATGAGAGTTTTGGAAGATTTACTGTCTTAAAATGATATATCTCAGACGTGACCGGTGTCAGGGACTCTGTTTGCCAAGATGGCTGCTAAGAAACATTAGCCGAGAGCCCGGAGCAAACACGTTGCTAATAATGTATTTTTAAATTATGTCTGCGCGATCAGGTAACATCTGTAGTTTCTTTTTATTCAGGGAGGGTTCATTAATGAGAGTTTTGGATGATTTACTGTCTTAAAATGATATATCTCAGACGCAATCGGACATGCTCCCCATTATTATTTAAATGCACGTTGGAGCGTGCCTTCCCGTAGTCACGTAGGCACGTCACAATGAAGTTTTTGCGGAAATGCGCAGATTTTTAGGGGCGTATCCCAGAGAAAAAAACTACCATAACTTGGAATAAAAATTTAATATATTTATAATTTATTTTGCAAAAACGAACAGAGCTCAATGATATAAGATATATATGTTCTGACAAATATTCAAATTTATAAAATCATGTCACAATACCTTTAATAAATACAGGTTATAACTAATGAATAAGGTTGTGACAACAATTACAGCTAGGATTACCGGTAAGCTGTTTTTGTGCACGTGCAGTTTGTGTAAAATGTACAAAACGTTGAAGTTTCTTCAGAATAATGGTCCACCATGACCAGAAAGACTACATCCTGTTGTAGACTAATCCACGCCTGAAACGTCAAAACTGTGACCGATCCATCTGCTTTTAATCCAGAGGACATTGTTGCACTTGGCTCGTGTTAGCATGTTAACAAGGTTTTTAATCTTTTCAGCCTTCAGTTTGAGCAGAAACCCTTGAGGACGCTTCATGAACAACCTACGCCCGTTCCAACCAACAGGAAGCGGCTTGATGTGAGCTGGCTGCTGTGCAGACATCTGGATCAGCTCAGACCTGCTGATGATGTGTGCTGCTGATGAAACCAACCTGCTTCGGCCGCTGACACCAGGTGTTCTCCTGCGCTCAGCTCGTCCTGTCGCCCTTCCTTTGCGTAACCTTTGATGGCGTTATAACTGTAAGGAGACAAACTGTGTTAACGTCACACAGCGTGGCGCAGGAACATGTCACATCCTCCAGCCCTTGTGGTGAAACAGGTTTACGTACAAGAAGAAGTAGAAGCCCCAGGAGGCTCCAGCCCCCCACACATTGGGTGTGACCCCCTGGTACAGCCCCCTCAGGCCCTCCTGGTGCCACACGCTCTTCATGCAGTGGAGCATCCCGCTGTACTTGGGTCTGAACTCCAGACCATCACTGGCTGGTAGAAGACATGTGGAGGCAGCAGGACAAAAGTGCATGTTGAAAAACAACCGGAAGCTCGTGTGTTAATGTTTCTAACAGCTTACCTGCAAACCTGATCTTGACCAGGTCCAGGGGGTGCAGCACCAGCGTGGACACCACCCCCCCGCTCAGTCCTGCCACCAGGTTCTCCACCCTCACGTGGCTGAACACCTGCAGCACGCTGCCGGACACAGACACTGCGGAGACCCGCTCTCTGGCCACACCGGGCTCCGTCCCGTGGTTTGGAGCAGAGCTCATGTTCACGTTCAGCTCAGCGAAGCTAAAGTTCACAGCTAACAACCAGAGCTAAGTGAGGAACAGAGCCGAGCTGTTCAAACTGCTGCTGCGCGTCAATAACACAACGAGGCGACAAAACGAGCTCATTTTCACCACAGGCCAGGAACTGAACCGCGTTTTGAAGCAACACTCCACACACACGACATGACTCTTCTCAACTACAAGCGCTCTGCGTTCAGCGGAAGTCACTTCCTGTTTTTCATTTCCGGTTTGACTTTTCAAAATAAAACTCAAAGTCAACTTTATTGTCAGAACTGTAACAGTAACCATCTAAACACTAAACACTAAAACATTTAACTGTAATAAACATAAGCATAAAATAGTAAAAGTGTAACACTGTCCTGAGTTTTTCCATAGTAGTAGTATAAAAGTATGAAAATTTACACCAACACTGAAACACCAAACACCCCTAAAACACCAAACACCCAATGAACATAAGCATAAAATGAAATAATAAAAGTGTAATACTGTCCTGAGTTTTTGCATAGTAGTATAAAAAGTATAAAAAGTATATCTATAAAATAAACTGAAGGTTCTAGCATTGACATTTGCAAAGAGTGGCACAGCAGCATATGTATGAGGTAGTTGATGTTGGTATAGAGGCAAAGTGGCATATGCAGTGAGGCACATAAGCATAGGCGTAATTTACACGGGGGATAGGGGGTTTTTGACCCCCCCAATAATTTGATCCGGTCATTTCAACCCCCCCAATAAAATGACATCATTTCGTCATTATACATATCTTACATCAATAATTGATTTTCTTTATTCATTCAAATTTTTTAGTAAAATTGCTGCATGTTTTTAAGCAAACTCCCTGAGGACTGACCCCCTCCCCTGCAAATAATTTGGTATCACCCATCCCACCGGCTACAGGAAGTCACGTGAGTCACGGAGCTGCTCATGAAGTTGCCCAGAAGTTTCTACATGCATGTGTCCGAAAAAGGCCTCCTTTGGTCGGACTGATTACTCTGGCTGCCCGCTCCCTGCTATGGATGAACAGGTAGCTGTTTTTGTTTGCAAGATACCACTCATAAACCACACCGCGGATTTTTAAATCCAGCTGATTTCACATTTGGTTCAGCTCAGGAGCCCGTCTGCTGTAGTGAGGTAAGAAATATATTTTTTAAGCGTTTATTTAACTAAATTTAAAGAAAGAAAGCTCCGGTTTGACCCGCCTGGCGCCTGCATAAAAATCAGCGAACTTTTTTTTTTTTAATCCAGCTGATTTGAACATTTCGTTAAACTCAGGAGTACGTCTACTATCACCCATAAGTCAGCGAAGAAATACTGTATATTTTTAAGCGTTTATTTAGCTAAATTTAAAGAAAGAAAGCGTCCGGTTTGACCCGCCTGGCGCCTGCATAAAAGTCAGCGAACTTTTTTTTTTAAATCCAGCTGATTTGAACATTTCGTTAAACTCAAGAACACGTCTTCTATAAAGTCAGCTTAGTAATATATTTTTTCTCGCAAAGAAATAATTGTTTTTACCGTGTTTCTTTGTGAAGTTCTTCGTACTAGCTGGGTCCTGTCGCCGCCATCTTGATCAGGACAAAGCTGACGCGTCGCGTGGAGATGACGCGTATCAGCAGGTTCTTCTCTGTTGGGCTCTTTTATACAATCACAATTACTCTCCACATAATTGCATCATTTGGAACAATGCTTATATACTGCATAAAAACAAATCATTATATTTACATAATTGGGCTGAAAACAATATTAATTTGGTAAACCAATTACTCGACAGTAATGGTGAGTGGTATAATTATGATCAGTTTCTAAGTCACAATAATATAGATATTCCTCTGAGTGAATTTAATTTGGTCAGGAAGGCTATTCCAATAAGTTTACAGTCTTTAGCGCAAAACATACATCTTGATGAAGTGTATTTACTTGACTCAATCTCGATTGACGGAACTAGCATAATGCACAAGAAATTTACAAATGGATTCATCAGAACTCATTTAGAGGCTTTATCAGTTCCCATATGCAAATATAGATGGGATTATTTAAGCAAAAAAACATGGAATGGAATTTTTTTGTTACCTCATAAATATATACTCAACAATAAGATCAAAGAATTTTTATTCAAAGTTATACACAGATATTACCCAGTTAAAGATAACATTTGTCGATTCTTCTCTGATGTTAGTAACAACTGCTCTTTTTGTCAGAATGAAGGTGAGAGTATTGAACACTTGTTTGTAGAATGTCCTCATGTTGTATTATTTTGGTCAGATGTACAACGTTTCCTGACAACAAAAGTTAGAAAAAATATTGTTTTGTCTAAATTACAAATTTTGCTCATTTTCAACAATTCAAACTTCTCTTCAGAAGAGATATATTTAGTTAATCTTATTGTAATTTTAGCAAAATATTATGTCCACAAGATGAAATGGAGTGAAAAAAGCCCCTCATGGAATAATTTTAAAGAATCTGACTTAAAAACATACATTGCATCTATTGAAAAGCTTACTTTGAATAATCAGAAGCTTAGAAAAACAAGAACTATTTTCTCAAAATTTTATGTCTCATAATCAGACCCCTGTATGATATTGTTTATTGCATTGTTACTTATATCTTTATTTAATTTTTGCTTTTTGTTTTATTTTACTTTCTTGTAATGGACTCTGTTCTGTATGATATTTTTGGACTATTGTCAAAATTTGGTTCAATAAAAAAAAAAAAAATGACGCGTATTAAACACCGAAGCGTATAGTGTACAATTTTTTCGTGTTTATTGTTAATCACAACCCCCCCAATGTTAGACCTAAAGTTACGCCCCTGCACATAAGGCACATTTGGCATCCTTAGATAAGGCTAGTCAGAGAATGCTGTATATGTATCAGCAGTAGTGTAGATATAAAAGTAGTGTAAATGTAAACAGTAGTAATAAATGTAAAACAGTAGTAATAAATGTAAACCGTATTAATAAATGTAAACAGTGAATGTAAACAGTAGTATGACTATAGGCAGTAATGTAATACAAACATTAGTGCAAATATGAGAAGTAGTGCAAACTGAATGAGCACATGACCGAGAGTTTAGTGAATAACCCGTTTGATGACACAGAGTCCAGTGTTAAAAACTTTGTGTTGTGTGGTAATGTGTGAGAAAGTTTTTTGTGTTAAGGCAGTTCAAATGGGAGGGGAGGCAGAGCAGGCAGAGTGTTTAGCATTCTGACTGCCTGATGAACAGAGCTGTCTCTCAGTCTGCTGGTTCGAGCCTTCGTCGTAAAACACATATATCTTATACTGTATAGAACATGGTAAAACACTAATGTTAGACTGAAAACGTTTTTGACGATAGATACAATATACTTCTTCATTTATTATTTATAGATACGGATGCCTTGTACCCTTGTGGCTTGTTGAAACAATATTTAATTTCTATTGAAAAAAGTAGGCTCCATGGGATTTTTTTCTTCTTCTTTTGGCTTCTCCCTTCATCAGGGGTCACCACAGCAAATTAGTCGCATGAAGATTTGGCAACTGTTTTTATGCCGAATGCCCTTCCTGACACAAACACAGACCACCGAGCTACCACAGCCCTCTGTGTGGAGCAGAGAGCTGATATCTAGGGTTCCCGGGGGAGCAGATGGTGTGGGTTTAGGGCCTTGCTCAAGGGCCCAGAGTAGGCCACATTTTTTATGTTGTCAATGCCGGGGCTTGAACCAGCAATCTTCCGATCACAAGCTCACCTTCTTAACCTCTGCGCCACCACTCCCACTTAATCAATGGGATTAACCTGCCTAAATAAAGGTTGAATGAATGAAAAAAAAAAGCACTGTCTGTTTACCTGCATGTCTTTAGTTTAGTGTGTGACAAAGTGAACAAAACAATGTGGAAATAAATTGTGTTGTTTATTTTACCAATGTATGCTAAAATAGTCCATGCAGATTTATCCTTTTGGCATTAAATCCTTGCATCACAGCCATGTTTCAAACTTTGACTCTAGTCTCATAGCCTTCAAGGATCAGTCACTTAGTTGATTTAAAAGTTGCAAAGAGCTATTGGGTACCGTAGTTTTATGCTGTGTTCCCAACACTCAACATGGAGCAAAGAAAGCAAAGAGAGCTGCCTGAGGATCTCAGAAAGATAATTATAGTTAATCATGTTAAATTAAAGGCAGACCATCTCATAGAAGCTTCATAATCCTCTGACCACCGCTGCCAGTATTGTTTAAAGATATATGTTTCACTGGACAGTAGCCTCCCCAGGCCGGGACATGGATGCAAGAGGAAATGCGACTTCAGGTTGATCAGACGCACTGTGATGATGACAGATTTTTTAAAAAGCTACAGAAACTTTACAAAACTATTCAAGCCAAACTGCAGGGTACAACACTTGCAGATTGTTCCACTTGTCTCATTTTGAGTCATTATGGGCTCTACTGTATAGCAAAAGACCCACATGAAGTGCCACTATTGACAGAAAAACACACTTTCACACATCTGGAGAATCAAAAAGGCGTTCAATACAAGATCAACTGGACTTTATTTGTAACAGAAGATGTTTCGCTTCTCATCCGAGGAGCTTTATCAATTCAAACACACCTAGAGACAATTTAGAGTTACCAATCAGCCTAACATGCATGATTCTGGTCTGAGGGAGGAAACTGGAGTAGCAGGAGAAAAGTCACACATGAACAGGCATTCTTCTAGAAAGATCCTCTGCTGTGAGGTGATTCTGTGACCTTTTCCCCTGCTCTGCCATGCCCCAACAACCAAATTCAGTCAATTGCAAAATATAATTTAATTAAAAAAAAACTTAAGTCAACAAATTGCACTACATTCAAATTAACAGCATGAAATAATTCATAATATTGTATACAGTATTTTTAATTTTTATCAGTTGGTTTTGGCTTTGAATGCATTTTAATGAAAACTGTTGAAAACATATTTATCTTTGCACATTTGAATAATAGGCCTAATCATAATAGTCATGTTTGTTTAGTCATATGTGCCAGTATTTAAAGCCTGAGTTTTTTCTCTGTTCTGAACAGATATATTAGTATAAAATACTTTGCATACTGTTTAACAGTTCAATTTAAATAGACCCAGAAAGAAAGTATTGGTGAAGTTTCCGGATTAACATTGTGCTAATATCTTGAACTTTATGAGGTAAAATTCTTGGGTGTCATCATTGATGACAAATTATCATGTAAACAACATATAAGTTTTGTTAAAACGAAAATTTCTAAATCTATTGCAATATTTTATAGAGTCAGAGATGTATTGAATGACAAAGCACTGTATTTGTTGTATAATACAATTGTTCCACATTTAATTTATTGTGTTAGCGTTTGGGGAAAGGCATGCAAATCAATTAGAAAGCCTATTTTTAATTTGCAAAAAAGAGCTGTTAGAATTATCACTAGAAAGCATTACTATCATCCATCAAGTATATTATTTTATCAAATGAAATTTTTGAAGTTCTATGATTTGGTGGATTATAATATTTTGTTAGTTATTATGTACAGAGCTCAGAATAATACACTGCCTTCAAATATTCAGATGTATTTTGTTAAAATATTAAGTTGTTATAATCTTAAGGCGACAGATATGTTTGTGAAACCTCAGTTTAGAACTAGTTTAAAGGGAAGGTCTACCATAATTCAGGGAGTTGGGTTATGACTTGGAAACAGAAGAAATCAAATTAAATTGTTAAAAACATATATATAAATGGAATTTAATGAGAATGTAATTGTATGAGATAAAGGAAGTTAAATAAGTTGTTCATTTTGTTTTGGTATTTAAAAAATTGGTTGTTTGAATTGTTGGAGAATAAGGCCTTATTCTCCAACAATTCAAACAACCAATTTTTTAAATAGGGTTAGTATAAGATTGTTTTCTTCATCTGCTGCCTTTCATTTTATATTTCGTTTTTTCTTTTTCTTATTGTATATATGTAAATAGTTTTGCATTTTATTATTATAAAATGAATGAATAAACTAAACTAAACTAAACTTGACCGATACGGTTTTTTTTTTTTTTTTTGGTGACGTAACGAGGAGGACCTGACATCCCACAATGCAACGCGGACCACTTCTTCTCCAACAGCGCATGGCAGCGTTTTAATGCTAACACTATTCTCACTGAAGAAAAAGCATTTCTCTCAGGTTTCTTCGTTTTGTTCCGCTACCAAATGAAAGTCAAAGTTCTTTCAAGAAACCCGGATGATTATGTCCGGGAGACTAAATACGACATTCAGCGGGGTAAGTGTTTTAATTTACTTCTCCGAGAAGGTAAACAACATTTTAGCTAGGTACTTCAAAAGATTTCCCATTCCTTTGCTGGAACAAGGACGATTAAGAACTTGTACTCAGGTCACTCTAAAACATATACAGTAAAAAAAAATTACAATATTAACATTTGATATTTGTTAAAACTGACAAATACAAAATGTTTAATCTCAATGGCAGAGTTGGTTTAGTGCATTCCTCCTAATTAAACTGAGTCATTTCTGAGTACAGTAATAAGTTAAAAACATTATGAGAGGGGTATCTAACTCCAGGCCTCGAGGTCCTGCAACTTTTAGACGTGTCCTCTGATGCCACACAGCTGAATCATGTGACTGAATGAGCTTCTCAGACTGAGAAGCTCAACTCCGACAGACAGTTGCGACAGGCTGATGGAAACCGATCACAACTACACGTTCACAGAATGGCCAAATTATCGTATTTTTGGCCTTTTTCGAGATTATTGATCGTACAGAGGGTAGAATTATCGTACAAATACGATAATTATCGTACACCTGGCAACTAAATCTCAGTGCAGTCAAGTTCTCCAAAGTCCTGCTAATGACCTCCTTATTTGATTCAGCTCTGTGGCATCAGAGACACATAAAAGTTGCAGGACTCCGGCCCTCGAGGCCTGTGGGAGTGTGTCAACATACCTGAATGCTTGGACTATTATTTCATAATTATGCCTTGATGCTTTCCTTTTGTTAGTTCCCAGAAACTACGACCCCTCCCTCCATCCTTTCGAGGTGAGCAGAGAGTACACACGAGCTCTGAATGCCACAAAGCTGGAGCGTGTGTTTGCCAAGCCTTTCCTAGCCTCTTTGGACGGCCATAGAGATGGGGTGAACTGCATGGCCAAGCACACCACGAACCTCCCCACCCTGCTGTCAGGCTCCTGTGACGGAGAGGTACACTGCTGAGTGGAACTGTCGCTCACAACAAAGACCTTAAATTGTATCTAAAAAAGTGACGTCTGGTCCTCTGGACATTCAAAAAAACAAATTGTAGAAACGTTTCGTCTTTCAAGACTTCTTCAGTCTGAGGAGCTGTATTCAGCTCAGTCTTATACATAGCACCTTGTCATAGTGGATCAACCACTATGAGACCAACCAATCCACTATGAGAGGGTGCTATGTATAAGACTGAGCTGAATACAGCTCCTCAGACTGAAGAAGTCTTTCGGATGAAAGACGAAACGTTTCTACAATTTGTGTTGTTTTTTTGAGTGTCCAGAGGACCAGACTTCACTTTTTAGATTTTTCTACCTGAATTATTGAGCATGCATCAGGATACCTTAAAATGTATTTACCGGTAGTTTTAATTTCTGCCGTCCTGAATCTGTTTCTGGATCTGAAGGTAAAAGTGTGGAACCTTACCAAGCATGAATGTGTCCGCACTCTGCAAGCACATGAAGGATTTGTGAGGGGAATAGTCGTCAGATACTGTGGGACCTCCTTTTTTACGGTAAATCGTTTTGACGTCTACGAAATTGCCCACAAATTAAATTTTTTAACGGTTTCAACCTCATTCCAATGATCTAATACCTAAATAAAGTGATCAAGGACTAAAATCAGCAGCATAATAACATCCAGCATGTCTGATGTAAACAGGTGGGCGATGACAAAACAATTAAGCAGTGGAAAATGGAAGCACCGGGTTATGGAGAGGAAGAAGAGCCACTTGTCACCATCCTGGGCAAAGTAAGATCAAGTTTGTTGTAATAAGTAAGGCTTTATACAATAATGACACATCAGTTCATGTAAGAGAATCTCTTGTAGACTGTTTTTACAGGACTGGACCATCACCAAAAGAAGGGTGTGTTTGCAACATGTGGCCAGCAGGTGGACATCTGGGACGAGCAGAGGAGCAGTCCCATCCGCTCCTTCACCTGGGGTGTAGACAGCTTCAGTTCTGTCCGCTTCAACCCTGTGGAGGTACTGCACCCACCACACTCAGAGCAGCTTTTATTACTGCTCATTACACAAGCTTCAACTTATAAATATTGTTAATTATTGAGCTTTTTACAAGCAAACATCCTGTTGATTCTTTACAAGGAGTTTGTTTCCCTGTTCACAGACAGATATTCTTGGAAGCTGCGCCTCAGACAGAAGTATAGTTTTGTATGACATGAGGGAATCAACGCCACTTAAAAAGGTAGTTTACTGCACGGCTTGTGCAATGATGTCATTTTTTTTTCTTTTCTTTTTTCTTGAGAAGTAAGTGATAAGTGTACGGTATGTTGTCAATTTTCTTTTATAGGTTATCATGAGAATGAGGACCAACACATTATGCTGGAATCCCATGGAAGCCTATCACTTTACTTGTGCAAATGAAGACTACAAGTGAGTCTTTTGAGGGAAATTTATTTTCAGCCATTTACGGTAAAAGCCTTCTTTATGTATATGTAGGCCTGTCACAACAACACATTTGTCTGGGCGATTAATTGTCTCAGAAAATCATTACAATAAATGATAATATCATTTGAAATTTTACAATAATCAGTAATTATTGTCAAATTTTTGAAGAAATGTTGATTTTATTTTGAGTATAGTACTTTTTTGATCAGATGGCAGTATAACCCCCAATTTACACTACATGCGTTCCGGCTCCGCCCCGCTCCGGTCCAACCTCCGCAGCAAATACGCACCCATTATAATCAACGAGAGCGTTTACACTGGCTCCGCACGGCGGCGGTGAGCGGACGGCAGTCCGTCAAAATTAGAATCCGATCCTATTTCTGCCGGACGCCGGAGCTGTGCCGGAGTCAACTTTTGAAGATTACGTCGCACCAACAGGAAAAGGAACGAGCACAACATCCGTATTTACAAAATAAAATCACCACGGGCGGACTAATCCTAGCTCTATACGGATTTATTTGTACAAAAATGCTGTCAAACTATCATTTATGACTACGCCTACAAACGCAATACAAGAAATAAATAAATAAAATAAAGTATTTTATTCTGAAATGTAATACATCACGTCCTGTCGCTCAAACCATGTCCTGTCGCTCATTTACGAGAGAAGATCAAGGCAGACTGAAAATATCTCAATGCAAAAGACAATCAAACAGCGAGGCAGTCTCTACTGTTGTTCTCCTTCTTCCACCGAATGAATTGTTTTGTTCTGACTTCACTTGATTTATCGCGCGATCTCGCAATTCCCGCGCATGCGTCTCGGAGCGGCGCATCCAGGCGGACCTGAGCGGAGAGGAGGTAGTGTAAACTGGCTCAGCTGCGACCTGCGGAGCGGGGCGGAGCCGGACCGCATGTTGTGTAAATTTGGCGTAAGACTGTTTGAACTGAAGGATGGATAGTGAGGGAGCGAGCAGCGTGTCTCTTTAAGGAAAATGGGAGGGAGGCCCCTTGATGTGACATGTGCTGTCCCTCAAAATGGCGGATGCTCTGTGTGGTTTGAGCTCTTTAGCATTTTTCACACAAAGCTTTTAATTAAAAAAATCTGTGAACAAGTTCTCAGCTTCTTTTTGCAGAGAAAACCAACTTTTTACACAAAGGCATGGGTTTAACTGTGAATTTTGGAGCGCAACAAGACGGAGGTTTGGAATGGTTAAAATGGATTTTAAAGAGAAAGGGAGGGGTCAGTGAAGAGCACCATAGTTGAACTTTTGTCATCCAGTGTCTTCAGTAGAAAGAGAGAGACACGAAGAAACGATAAAGCTGATAAATGAAAACGAGGTTGATAATTTGTATTTATCATGCGATTAATTAATTAATCAATCGCTACAGGCCTATGTATATGAAGTAATGTTTAACCCACCTTTAAACAGACGTACACTTTCACTCTGTTCTGGTTTGTTTCATTTGATTCCACTTTTCACGCTCCAAGGTCTAGCATTCTTTTCTATTTGCCTCACCAGCCTGTACACATATGACATGAGGCAACTTGAAAAGCCCATAAAGATACACATGGACCACGTCTCTGCAGTACTGGATGTTGATTACTCTCCCACCGGACAGGAGTTTGTGTCGGCCAGTTTTGACAAAACCATTCGCATCTTCCCCAAGGATCAAGGACACAGCAGGTCAGTGACAGCCGACAAAAGTTAACAACCGCTTTGGGTAGGAATCTATTGCAATAATATCTGTTGTTATTTACAGTACTTAAAAACACAGTGAGTGGAAGTAACAACGTCACCAGCATTTTAACCACAAACTATGATGTATTCTTTGTAAATCTGGCTTGTATTTATTGCATAAGACTGTTTAATTATGGAAAGAATGATAATCACAATTATTTTTGATCAATGTTGTAGTCATGAATATTTAAAACAATTATTCATTGAGTTTGAAATCTCTGCATTGTTTTCCCCTCAAAGAGCAAAAACTTGCCTTGAATGTGAAAATCTTCCTTTATACCTTCCTGAGGAGCCTTCGCTTAAAATAACTGGAAAAGAAAAACTGATTCAGAAGTGGGCCATTGGGTAAAAGATAATCACAAATAAATGAAATCATGAATACAATGAAACTAATATATTGTAGAGACAAAAGATTTTATTTTTTAATTTCATGCTCTATGATTTAACCAATTTTTTCCACCTAAAATGTTGAGACATGCAGTGGATTCATCATTGAAAATGAGAACTCCTTTGTAGTTGATCTACCTGGTAAAATAAAGGTTAATCTTGTGATTATTATTATTGCAGTTTTACAAATAAGGGAACAAAATAAAATATATAAATATTGTCAAAGGAAAAAGGAAACCAGTTCCAGTTCAGCAGAACTTCCAGTACTTACAAATCTGTCTACAGGGTCTGAATAATTTATAAATAAATATCAGTAATAAAAAGTTCATCCCATATTTGTTTCATATTGTTTCCTACATATAAAAACAAACAATTGTGGTACCATAACTTGGAATAAAGTTATTCATGACTCAAACGAAGACAAACATTGGTTTTCATCTGTGAACTGCTAAAGACTAGTTCAGGACTGTGCAGCTAGTAAAAAAATCAAAGGGGTGTAACGATACACAAAACTCACGAGACGAGACGAGAAAATCACAGATCTCGCGAGAACGAGACGAGATTTTAACATTAGTTCAAGAAAACTTCAAAGATCGGTTTTATGCCGCAAAAAGGCTTTTATTCTGTTTTAACATGTATTACAAACCCAACTGATGTCTTCATTTTACTGATTGAATCTCCTTAGACCTTAGAACGTTCAACTTTGTTAAAAAAAATAGATATTCACGCAGGACTTTCCAAAAATTGAACATAAATATCCGCATCAGCGCTGAATCTGCAGCCGTCACTCACCAGTGTTGCCAGATTGGGCGGTTCACCGCGATTTTCCTTCTGACTTTTGCGGGTAAAGAGTGCTTTGGGTGGGTGGGACTCTATCTGGCAACACCGGTCACACCGGTGTTTACACGCGTGTCTTTACATTCGGGGCAGCGTCGGCAGCGCCGGGACCCTCCATCAATGTAGAGGCGTCTGCGGGCGGCACCGGGACCCTCCATCAGTAGTTGGGGCGTCTTCTATAGCAACTTCATCCGGCGAAGCCATGCTGTCCGTGACGCTGACTTGCTAGGGGCTCTGCTAGCGCTAGCATTAGCATCTCGCGAGACAACGTTACCTCTCAACGAGAGATATCGCGGGAGTTTAATATCGCGAGATCTCGTACAACGAGATCTCGTTACATGCCTTGTTTATGTTTTTATTATCCCCAGGGGACAATTTGTTTCACAGTCAGTAGACGCACAAAACATCCATACAAGACAAGACACTGACAGAGAACAGAAATCATCACTGTTCATTGAGAAGCCTGATCCCTCCAGGGATGAACGAGTTATTCTGTCTGTCAAACATCTGGGCAGCAGATACCTGCGTCCAGATGGAAACAACCTGAACTCGCCATGGAGCGGATGATCAGGATCTGCCAGAATCAGCCTGGCCTTGTTCTCTGACCTCACCTTGTGTAGGTCAGTGAGGTTCTGTTGCTGAGGTTGTTACTAAGCTTTATTACAAGATCATTTGTAGTTGAACTGTTCTGTTATCTGCATTTTGGAAATAAGAAGAGACGTAACAAACACACACATGCCCACACACACTTCCACCATTGGTCTATAATTTAGTTAGAATTTGGGTACTATGTCAGAGATTTAGTTTTGAGTTCATTTTATTTCCTCTGTTATGAAACACACACACAGTGTTTTAATAAACATTAAATTGGATCTATGTTTGGAAGAGACTGGCCTTTTTGAAATACATTGATTGTTCTTTTTAGTAAGAGTGTCATCATACTGAGATTTCAATACTAAAACTACAGAAAATACTTTTTTTTTTTTTATGGGGGAAAAAACTGAATCAAGAGGCTTAAAAATATAAACTATTTAATTTTTTTTAACACTAACAGCTCTTGTGTTCCTAAACAACAAATTTAGAGGAGCCATTTAAATTAGATTTAAAAAAATAATAATTTAAAATTTAAATTTTAGTTTTTGACTGTTTTGCCTTCTAGTAAATGTTTCAGAATCGCATGTGCTTATGACTGAATGTCAAACTTTCTACATATAAACAATAATAATAATAATAATGCATTTTATTTGGTAGCGCCTTTCAAAACACTCAAGGACACTTTACAGCATTAAAAACACAATAAAAACAAATGGGAAGCCGACTTGGGACCCGAAGGACCCAGGTTCGATCCCCAGTCACTGCATACCTTGTGGTGTCTATGGGCGGCACACCTCATCCCCAAATTGCCCCCCGGGCGCTTTCAATAGCTGCTCACTGCCCAACCTGGTGGTGGTTGGGTTAAATGCAGAGACTAATTTCGTCTTGTATGGAAACATACACAGATGAAAAATGTGACATTATTATTATTATTATTATTATTATTATTATTATTATATTATAAAATAACTATATAAAAAAGAACAATTAAAATCAATTAAAAACAATATAAAATAACTATATAAAAAATAATATTATTATGACTCATATTAGAAATAAATCAAAGTAATGTAATGTTACAGAGCTATAAGTAGGAGATCAGACGACTAAACTAGTGTGGTTCTACTTACAATACCTGTGGTTCCTTGGCAGACTTGTTTTATATCTGTAGACTTGTGATTTATTCTGTTAGAGCATTAAGGGTGTCTGTTTTCGATGAGCAAAATCTCAGGAAACAGATTCAGGTGGTCTGAGTTCACATGGAGGCCACATCGTTCAGTCAGAAGTGCTCTGCGGCACTAATGTGTGTCCTGGCTGCTTTGGTCTCATGTTGACAGATTTATTCTCATCCGGCAGTAAGATCCATCCTAACCTGTTCTACATGAACACAAACACAATCTATGTCCCAGTCAGGTGTCAGCTGAGCAACAAACAAGAAATCATCTGGTCTACTGTGTCCAAGGCCACATTTGATCAAGAGCAGTTGATCAGTTTTATATTTTACCTTAGTGTCAAAATAATGAGATACTTTGTTGGTAATGTTGCATTTTTCTCTCTTGAATTCAGAGAAGTCTACCACACCAAACGCATGCAACACGTCATCTGCGTAAAGTGGTCAGCAGACAGCAAGTACATCCTGAGCGGCTCCGATGAAATGAACATCCGGCTGTGGAAGGCCAACGCAGCGGAGAAACTAGGAGTGGTGAGCGCCATCTTGTTCCAGCTACTGTTCTTATGGTTTTACAGTACCGGTAAATGCTGCTTCTTGGCAGCTGTCTGGGTAGTTTCTGATCGTGATGCTGATCAACAGCTGCATTTTCCTGACTTGTCAAATGCCGGATGTTTTTATGAGTGGGCTGCGTTGTTCTGCACAGCCCTGGCTCTTGGCCCACCTCAGCACTGTAACAGTGGGCCACTCTGCCAGGAGCTTCAGTTCCACTGCTGCCAAGTGCACTGATGGATGCTGACTGAGGCTACAATCACTCTCAATAAGTACGCTGGACAACCAATTGGCACATCGACTCTTGTTGAAAAGGAAGTCCTGAAAAACTCAAATAAAAAAAACTCATTTGTCTTTATTTATTTTTTTAATCACCCAAAATTTCTGACAAATTATCTTGACATCTTTGTGAGAACTGTTATAACTGAATTTCATAACATGAGTGTGTCTCAGCTCCCGCGTGGAGCTTGTTTAAACACCAGTCTCATCTGAATCATATAGATTATGTTGTGTGCCATCTCCAGCAGTCATTTTTCACCCTCACTCAGATTCCCTCCTGCTGCTTCTCTTAATGCAGCTTCATAGTGAAATGGCCTGCATTTGGCACTTGTTTTTCTGTCACCATGTAAAAAAGATTTATTTGCAAGCTTTGCACTTAAATAGATCAGACAAGGGCTGCTCCTATCAGCAGTTTAAATCGGCCAATCACTTAAACGGAGCCCACTTTGAACATAATGGCGCATTAAGAATCAAGTTATACTGAGAGGGTTTTTAATTATAAAGAAATGCTGAATCAAGTCTTGGTGTGAGTCTAAAGGCTGGACGGATTGGGACCCATCTGACCGCTGCTATA